>JAFMSR010000002.1:35999487-36134487 GCA_022818135.1 Saxidomus purpurata
TTCCTCTCAAAAATTGCAATGCCGGAAGTGTAGATATTTGGTTTATGGGACTGTGTGTAGTGAACCTAGAGTATCAAGATTGCTCAAATTATGCCCCTTGGGTCAATATTGGCACCATCAGGGGTTGTCATAAAATTATGTTTCACATAGAAATAAGTACATGTTGAAAGTAAAACTAAGATCTTCTACACAGAAACTATATGGCCAAAAACTTAGATATTTGGTGTGTTAAACTTACTGGTTGAAGTCTTGTCAAGTTTGATTAAATTATGCTCTAACCCCCCTCTAGGAATAAAAAAAAAAAAAAAAAAAAAAAATAAAAAAACCCCCCAAAAAAAAAACCCCTTTTTTTTTAAATACCACAAAAATGGAATATCATATTGTATTTTAGCAATTTTTCTTATGGGTCTCTAGGTCAAAGGTCAATGTCAAAGGGGCTTTAGATAGTAAAATCTTGTGGACACTAAATCTCCAAACCCCTTGTCAGAATTTAATGATACTTCATTGAAGTGATAAGTACAATGCCTAGTTGTGCATGGTCTATGTTTTGGGTCACTAGGTTAAAGGTCAAAGTGACAGGGGCTTGGGTAGTAAAATCTTGTGGACGCTTGATCTCTAAAATCCCTGGTCAGAATTGAATGATACTTCACAGAAGTGATAAGCACCATGCCTAGTTGTGCATAGTCCATGTATCGGGTCACTAGGTCAAAGGTCACAGGGGCTTGAGATAGTAAACTTTTGTGCGCTTTTAATCCCGACAAACCCATGGTCTAAATTTAACTTCACAGAAGCCTCAAGTTGTGCAGGTCCAATAATTAAAGCATCATATATTACATAAATTTTGTATACTGTGTCAGTGGGGTGTTCGGGTGGCGCGGCAGGGGTATTCTTCACCTTCAGTGATAGTTCTAGTTTAATCTTATGGCTCTGTACAACACCTCTTACAAGTTTCAATTTACAACTAAATTTAACAACTGAAATACAAGACATTTGTAAGAGTTATTTTCCATTATTTTTGATTTTTACTGAAGAAAGAAAAAGAAATTATTGCAACTAATTGAATTACAGGAATTGATTGACCTAGACATAAAGATGGGAGTTCAAATCAAGTTCTTTCTGGTATAATGTCCTGATTCTGAGATGGGGTTCAAAAAGTTCTTTTTGGTATAGCCTGAATTTGCCACACCATGGCCATATTTAGCCACAAGTATCATATGCTGATGAAACTTAATTGGTCATATCTTATTGCTTTATCATAGCAGTATAGTCTACACCCTTAACTTATTCAGAAAGACCAGACCTTACAAAGTGGTTAAATGCAAAACAGTCCCATGTGCTTGCTGATGGCACTGAATGTACGCCTGTATTGCGTTGAATCCTATATATACTGTTCTCATGTTTCACATTTTCTGTATTATCCATCAAGTATTATGATGTAGACTGGTGTCCAATGTCACATGCTGCCTGTAAGGAAGCTGTCTGGTTTTTCCTGTATTGTCGCAGACTAATAAAGCATTTATTATATCCGATAATACCAGAGGCTACATCTCTCTGTCATTTACCCAAATAAGGAAAATATTGAGACTATATTCTGTTTCCATGGTAAAATCACAGTATACATTGTTGTGGAAAACTTAATTTATTGTAAAAGCACTTTGCTTAGAAACAGACGAGTCTGTCAGATTGTTAAGTGGTTGTTAAAAAAACTCAGGCAGTTTGTCTATTGTGTAAAGAAAGCTGTAATGTGACACGTTTCACACAGCAGTCTTCATGGAACATTATATCATATATTTTTCACTACAATTTTGCCACCTAGTTGATTATAATGGCTACACATATATACAAATTCAGCTGCTAATTTCACTCCTGTTAATTATGGTCAAGTTCAACATCAATGGTCATTGCTTTTTCGTGTCTGCTTCATAACTCCTAAGCCCCTAGAAGGATTATTGGTGAAGTTAGATGTTGATGTCATCAAGACGAGGTGCAGAATTTATGTTCCAATCCCCTGGCTCAAGGTCGAGGTCGCACTCCTGGGTTATTTGTCTCCTAATGAAACTTTGGTCATTATGTCCATGTCCAAAATAACGTGAGGAACCCATATTCAAACAGTGCTGACTGGACTGAAGGTCAAGGCTACACTTAAGGGTCATTGGTTTTACTTGTCTACTCCATATATGCTAAACCCCATACAAGATTGTTTTAACTTGAGTCAAACAGTCATCTGTGTCCAAGCCTCACAGGGTCAAGGTCATTGGTTCGGGTCAAAGGTCATGAGATTACATTTCCTTTGAAAGAAATGTAAAAACAATTTTGTTCTTTTCAGTTTGCGTAGGATGTATTACATTTGAAGTTCAACTGTAAACTTGTGTTTCTTTTGTCAGTTTATAGGCATTAAACCTCAGGGAAAGAAAAAAAAACATGACACTTTTGCTAACTTGTTTGTTTTCTTGTATGAAGGCAAGTTTGTCATCAGATTACAAAGTGTGGACAGGTAGCTGTAGTAACCAATGGTTTCGGCTATGTTTCTTCCTGATACCTATTCGTTTCTATGATTTATGTACTGGGTACCTAAGTTTCAAATTGTAAGTTGATGAGGATATATAAATGTTTTACATGTCAGGTTTGATACACAGGCAGTCATCATTGCATGTTTGCTGGTGATTTGTAAACAGGTATTTCAAGTAGGTGTTACATTTCTGTTTTGCTAATCTCAGAATGAATGTATGCATGACTTCCTAAATAGTTTAACTGTGTTCTTAGCTAAACTATTTGAAGGATAGGGCAGTCTTTTCTAAGTCACCATGTGGGCGTTATTCACGCCTTGGTTGAAGTTATGCATGCAAAGTTACCATCCAATAATTTTTTAGGCATAACTATGTAACTCAGTGCATGTAAGGG
Organism: Saxidomus purpurata; assembly: GCA_022818135.1. Lineage (NCBI taxonomy): Eukaryota > Metazoa > Mollusca > Bivalvia > Venerida > Veneridae > Saxidomus > Saxidomus purpurata. The sequence continues at coordinate 36,002,389 of JAFMSR010000002.1, forward strand.
TATCAAATTGTCAAGTCCAGTTACTCTCGACTTATTTTTATGCAAATAATTAACTCACTTTACTAAGAAAATTTATGCAATTTAGACCCTTCAGTTATACCTAGCAAATTATGATTAAATTAAAATGCTTGTGTTTCACTTCATGCAATATACTAATGCTCTCTTTGTCCTGGTACTGCAATTGAAAGAAAGTAGTAGGCTTTATTAATTTATGCAATGATCTTGCTTCTTTTGTGTGTTAACTGATCAACTGCATGGTTCCTCTTGTATGTAATGACCTTGTGTCATGTATATGTTGATTTGGTTTCTTTATGTGATGGTCTGTTGACCTGGCTTTGTGTGTGTGTTAACCAGGTTTCTTGTGTGTGTTGACCAGGCTCTTTACATGTGTTGACAAGTCCTTTTGTGTGTATTAACCAGGTTTCTAGTGTGTTGACAAGGCTGCTTGTGTGTTGACCAAGCTTCTTTGGTGTGTTCACCAGTCTTATGTGTTACCAAGCTTCTTGGATGTGTTAATCAGGCTTCTTGTGTGTTGACCAAGCTTCTTGGTTGTGTTGAAAAGTTTTATGTGTTACCAAGCTTTTTGGATGTGTTGATCAGGCTTCTTGTGTGTTGACCAAGCCTGAGATCTTGGTTGTGTTGAACAGGCTTTTTACATTTGTTGATCAGGCTTCTTGTGTGTTGACCAAGCTTCTTGGTTATGTTGAACAGTCTTATGTGTTACCAAGCTTCTTGGATGTGTTGATCAGGCTTCTTGTGTGTTGACCAAGCCTGAGATCTTGGTTGTGTTGAACAGGCTTTTTACATTTGTTGATCAGGCTTCTTGGTGTGTTGACCAAGCTTCTTGGTTATGTTGAACAGTCTTATGTGTTACCAAGGATGTGTTGATCAGGCTTCTTGTGTGTTGACCAAGCCTGCGATCTTGGATGTGTTGAACAGGCTTTTTAGATGTGTTGACCAGGCTTCTTGTATGTTGACCAGGCTTCTAGTGTGTGTTCTTTGGCAAGCCAAAGTATTAGTGAAGTCAAGATATTTATTGCAGATTTATGTGCTCTAGAATTAATGTCTATGTCATTGAAACTTGATATGAGGTCATATCTGGATGACTTGGACTATAAAGTAAGGGGATGTATTTATCATAACAGGAGATGCAGAAATTATCCTTGACTTAGATTGTATCTTTCAATAGTACATAACAACATTAGATAGTCAAGTACTCACCAAGTGTTTCCTTGTCAATTTTCTTGATTTGGTGAAAGGTTTTGAGAATGCAGGAAATAATTAAGGAAATATTTATCAAATGACAAAGGTCAGAAATTTTGAAAGTGCTAGTACTAAAAAAGTTTCTTTTTTAAAGAACTTGGTTCCTCCACTAGAAAGCAGTTTTGATTTGACACTGTTGTCTCCCTCTCTTTCTGTGTTCACGAGAACTAGCACAGTGAGCTGGTTAGAAGTCTGCTGCAAGCTATGACTTGTAAGGGATGTAGTGTAAAGGTAGTAGTGTTAGCAGTCAAATGTAAGGAGTATAGTGTAAGCAGGGAATTGTAAGGATCATGGTGTAAGCAGTCAAATGAAAGGGGTGTAGTGTAAGCAGGGAATTGTAAAGATCATGGTGTAAGCAGTCAAATGTAAGGGGTGTAGTGCAAACAGGGAATTGTAAGGATCATGGTGTAAGCAGTCAAATGTAAGGGGTTTAGTGTAAGCAGGGTATTGTAAAGAGCATGGTGTAAGCAGTCAAATGTAAGGGGTGAAGTGTAAGCAGGGAATTGTAAAGAGCATGAAGTAAGCAGTCAAATGTAAAGGGTGTAGTGCAAACAGGGAATTGTAAGGATCATGGTGTAAGCAGTCAAATGTAAGGAGTATAGTGTATGCAGGGAATTGTAAAGAGCATGGTGTAAGCAGTCAAATGTAAGGGGTTTAGTGCAAACAGGGAATTGTAAGGATCATGGTGTAAGCAGTCAAATGAAAGGAGTATAGTGTAAGCAGGGAATTGTAAAGAGCATGGTGTAAGCAGTCAAATGAAAGGAGTATAGTGTAAGCAGGGAATTGTAAAGAGCATGGTGTAAGCAGTCAAATGTAAGGGGTGTAGTGCAAACAGGGAATTGTAAAGAGCATGGTGTAAGCAGACAAATGTAAGGGATGTAGTGTAAAGGTGTAGTGTAAGCAGTCAAATGAAAGGGTTGTATTGTAAAGTTGTAGGGTAAGCAGTTAAATGTAAGAGTTGTAGTGTACACAGGGAATTGTAAAAAGCATGGTGTAAGCATACAAATGTAAGGGACGGAATGTAAAGGTTGTAGTGTAAGCAGTCAAATGAAAGGGGTGTGTGTGTGCGTCAAATGAAGGGGTGTGTGTAAACGGAGTGTATCATGGTGTAGCGTCAAATGTAAGGTGTGGGAATACACGGGATTGTTAAGGCTGGTTTGCGTCATGTGGTGTGTAAGGTGATGGGTTGCGTCAATGTTATGGGTGTGTGTAGCAGAGAAGTGTAGGCATGGTGTAGTGTTTGTATGGGGTGTAGTGTAGGTAGTTGTGTAGCGTCATTAGGGGTGTATAGAGGTGATGTGCAGTCAAATGTATGGTATGTAGTATAAGCAGGGAATTGTAAAGAGCATGGTGTAAGCAGACAAATGTAAAGGGTGTAGTGTAAGCAGGGAAGTGTAAATAGCATGATGTAAGCAGTCAAAGGTAAGGGGTGTAGTTAAACGGGGAATTGTAAAGAGCATAGTGTAATCAGTAAAATGTAAGGAGTGTAGTGTAAACAGGGAATTGTGAAGAGCATGGTGTAAGCAGTCAAATGTAAGGGATGGAATGTAAACGGAGAATTGTGAAGAGCATGGTGTAAGCAGTCAAAGTGAAAACAGGGAATTGTGAAGAGCATGGTGTAAGAAGTCAAATGTAAGGGGTGGAACATAAACGGAGAATTGTGAAGAGCATGGTATAAGAAGTCAAATGTAAGGGGTGGAGTTTAAACTGAGAATTGTAAAGTGTAAAGAGCATGGTGTAACAGTCAAATATAAGGGGTGTAGTGTAAAGGTAGTAGTGTAAGCAGTCAAATGTAATGGGTGTAGTGTAAGCAGAGAAGAGTTAAGAGCATTGTGTAAGCAGTCAAATATAAGGGGTGTAGTGTAAAGATAGTAGTGTAAACAGTCGAATGTAAGGGGTAGTGTAAATAGGGAATTGTAAACAGCATGGTTTAAGCAATCAGATGCAAGGGGTGTAGTGTAAACAGGGCATTGTAAAGAGCATGGTGTATGTAGTCAAATGTAAGGGGTGTAGTGTAAAGGTTGTAGTGTAAGCAGTCAATTCTATTGTATGTAGAGTAAGCAGGGAAGTTTAAAGAGCATGATGTAATCAGACAAATGAAGGGGTGTAGTGTAAAGGTATTAGTGTAAACAGTCAAATGTAAGGGGTGTAAGGTAAACATGGAAGTGTAAAGAGCATGGTGTATGTAGTCAAATGTAATTGTTGTAGTGTAAAGGTAGTAGTGTAAGCAGTCAAATGTAAGGGCTGTAAGGTAAACAGGGAAGTGTAAAGAGCATGGCGTATGTAGTCAAATGTAATTGGTGTAGTGTAAAGGTATAAGTGTAAGCAGTCAAATGTAAGGGGGTAAAGTGTTAGCATGGAATTGTAAAGAGCATTGTGTTAGCTGTAAAATTTAAGGGTAGTATTGGTGTAAAGAGCATGGTGTAAGCAGTCAAGTGTAAGGGATGTAGTGTAAGGGTCGTTGCCTTAGGAAGGACTGTAACTAAAAGCAGAAATGTGCAAGTTTAGTGCTATGAAAAGGTATTCTCTAAGCATTGAAAGGGTATAGTGAAGCATAAGGGATGTTGTGATTATCTGGAATTAGTAGCTAAACAGTTGAATGGTAACATAACTGAAACAAATGTTAAAGTGCAGGTTTAAAGTGAAAAACCTTTGCATTAATGACTATCTTTTTACCATTTTTAGTGATAATCCTTCTTTCAGCACAAGTACTGCAATTTTAGACTTAGGCTAAGATTTACTTCTATTTTGTGATTATCTGCCCACTTATCTCTTACAGATTCGCTCCCTTAGCCACCGAAAGTATTTTGCTTGAAGTTTTAATGAAATATCATTATCTAGCCTGGTGGTGAGGCTATTCTAGATTTAGTTGAAGTATAATGTAAATGTCTGTATGAATTAACAAAAAATAGTACTACAAAATTCTTTCTTTTAATATCAATGTTTATTTCTTACAATCTTTGCCATAAATATGCCAATGATAACAAAGCATTCAATGCACGATGTAGCTTTTAAGATATAATCAGGACATGAATCATGTCTGGGGAAATCGCCTGCTTAGTCAAACTGTAAAAGCCAGGAAGACTTCATAAAGATAATCAACATTGCCATCAATAAAACAAGAAATTGGCGATAAATCATACATACCATCTTATTCAGCAAAATAAAAGATCAAAGTTGTGTTTTTATCTACAGTATAGATAAGAAATGAGGGAACTTGAATAATGTATGATTGTTTCTCCCCCAGGAGAATTTGATGCAGACACTAACTTATTGATTTCTAAACATTCTTATAGGGATATAAGACGGATATGAGACTAAGATGTACTGCAAGAGTACGGTCATTATAGTGTATTACTCCTCTGTTTGTTCTGAAGAACTCTGTCTGTCTGTCTTCATTATGTATGTCTTCATTCATCCATCTGTTCATCCGCCCTGAAGTTATTTGGTCAGTCTTTTAATTAATAGTAGGTTAAGAGTCAAGCTAGCAAGTTCTTTAGTGACCTGATTTTCTTCAGAAGTTTGTGAATAATTTTTGCAGTGTACTGAGACAGTTTTACACAAGCTAATTGATGAAAGAAATGCTTATGAAACAGAAAACCTCAGCACTGACAAAAATGACTCACAATATCTGACTGTAGTACCAGGACTTTATAGTGTATGGGATTTATTCACTTCACAGGTGAAGAAAACAAAACAAATACAGTTGAAGCTGTTTAAGTGACCACCTGTCTTTAGCAGTCCAGACTTACAAAAAAATTCCAACTAGTTACTTTTATGATAAAAACTGATATTAAGCAACCATCTTTAACTGGTTTCTGTTGCATCAGTAGTTTGGCTTCTTATAACACAGAATTGACTGTAAACATTATTGAAACGTTCTTGTAAGTTGACATTTTTTTGTATAAATGCCATTCTTGTTATATATTTCAGGTGGACATGCCTGTGTTTTTCTACATAGATCCAGAATATGACGAGGACTTTGAACTTGAGTTTGAAGACAGCATTACTTTGTCCTATACATTTTTCGAGGCAAAGGAGGGCATGGATATTCATCTACCTGGATTCATGAAACAAACCCCAGAAACAGCTTAAATGTTACCTGGACTATCTGCTAGATTGCTGTCATTATTTGCATCAAGTTTTGTTGGAAAGCAACCAGTCCAAGGATTATAGTTGGACAGAAAACCAGTCTATTTATATATTGATGGACTGAATTTACAGATGCACAAAAGGCATCTATAGCAGTGCCAACTAAATGTTTGACAAATGATGCAATCATAACTAAATTATTATACAGTACTAGTAGCATTGTGATTTGTGGGGAAGATTTTGATGTCAGTCCGGGTGTTATACTGACATCTACCTGAAATAGTGTACATGTAATGTAGTTCTTTACAAAATAAGGTTGTTCTTTCAAATAATTGTCTCTTCATGAATCATTTTAATGCATGAGAAGAGAGGCACATAATCACTGTGATTGTTGATTTGTTCACCAGTCCCTTCAGATCTTTTCTCAGTCAGAAATTTTGTTACTATGCTAATATGCATGCTGCTAAAACTTTGCAGAACTGTGGAAAGTTGTGTTGTACATAAAAACAAGGTCCTCAACTCAGAGGTCGAGGTCACATATAGCTGCTGTCACAGCCCCAGTGTGGATTAAATAGCTTGATAGAGGTCACGGCATTTCTTTTAGATTCTAGTAAAGATTTCTTGTCCATAAGTTTGGAGTTTGAAAGTCCATCTAGGCAGTATGACCGATGTCTTATGACTCGTTAGTCCCTCAATTTGGTGAAGGTATTAGCCACTACCATAAGTGGGTGTTAACAAACTGACAAATGTATTAATGAACTAAAGTCAACAGTCAAGTTAGATAATTATAAGTGAATTTGAAAGGCAGATTATGACAATTATGCTGCAATATTCAGAGTTTCTGAATTTTGTCATTTGAAATATGATTTAACACCTATATAATAATGCTGTTAACAACATTGTCTTTCTGCAGCAATAAATTTTCTGCTTACTGCAGGTGTATGACTCATTCCTATTAAGATTTAATTTAGACATTTGTTGAAATGGTTTTTTTCTATTGCTTTTTAACAGGTATGTGAGGAATTAAACATGTCCGCCAATATCGGGAAAATGTTGTACGTGAATTGCAGTAAATGTACGATATGAAATACTTTCTCTTTGTATATATTCTTTTATGTTTGAAACAATCACTATTGTTTTATTATAATAAAAATTGTTTTCAGAATTTTACTTTCAATTTTCATTTTTCTTTTAAATTTATAATCATTTCTGTGTGTAATTTAGAAAGTGTCAAGCCAATCATGTACTGAAAGCTACGTAAAAAAAATTACCAAAATTTACTAGAAAATAAATGATTATAGTCCATGTTTATGAATTAAACAAAAGCAGATTGCTACGTAGAAAAAACATACACGCTCATGCAGTCATTGGAAGAAATCCGAGCGGCACTCTTTTAGCAAAAACTGCAGATCAAGTTTGTTGACCTTCAAAGTCTGGATGTCCGGAAGCTTGGGTTCATGCATATGCTGTAGAAGTGGTCGGTATTGATATGCGAAATGGATACATTTGCATAATTTAGGGCTATATAAGCACTTTGTTCTCAGTCGCAAAAGTATCTCGAGTGTTTGAATGAAATGTCAAGTGTTCTGTATCAGCAGAAACACAGTGGTTGTTTTATACTGAGATAATGTATGTGTATGAATTCACACTCACAAAATAGCTTAATTCATAAGATTGAAAGATAAACATTCCATATTTGATCACGCAAGTGTTTAATTAAGTATGAAAAGTGGTAAAAACATAACAAGTCTTCAATACATTCACCAGTAGCCATATATGGTAGTTTATAACTTTATATTAATACTGGACAAATAAGGCTCCACGGTCGATTGCACTGATTTATAATCGAGGAAACATCCCACTGATTAAGGGGAATGGAAGTGAGTCTCACAACTAATCTCACATCTCATGTGAGAAAGTTGTCAGTTCCTGGAGGACATAGTGGTGTAGTTGTGATACTTCCAAGAACTGACGGTTACAACTATCCACCTGAACATGACTGAAATACTTTTTAAAGTACGCATTGAACTGCCTGCAAACATAAAAAAAAATGTATTTCCTCCTTTCTATTTTTGTGAAAGTGGTCATTTTTTTAAAGCATACAGACAAATGTTGACCAGTTGTACCAGGCACTAAAATTTTTCATCTGGACCTACTGATGAGTACAAATATTTTAGACTGGTCTTATGGTGAGTGATGAAAAATTTGGACTGGGCTTAGTAATATGCACAAAATTATTTTAGAATTGGCTTTCTATGAATTACTGCATAGTGCAAAATGTAGATTGAGCTTTATAATTATCAAGATTGGTGAACATTTTACTCAGAGCTTACTAATTTTAGTAAAATTTTGAATGGGTGTACTGTGGTTAGTGAGAAATTAGACAGTTAACTTACTGTTTAAACAGAGAAAATTTTCATCATGGCTTATTGCATAGTGAAAAACTTAACATTCTGCCTACTTAGGTTGTGCAAAATATAAGCCTCAATACTAGTGGTGAAGTGGGGTTTAATATTTTGTTACATAAGATTCAATGTGTCTGGTGATCGTTTGATCATCTGTTATTTAGTTAATTGATGTTATCTACATCAGGGAAGTAAAAACAGTTTAATTTAGGCCCTAAAATATCTACATCAAGTTTAAATATTTGCTCTTTCTTTCTTCACAAATGATTTTTGTCAATTAATTCTCAATAAAAAAGTGATCAAACAAAAACTGCAATTTAAAATGCAGTTGTTACTTAAGAAAGCATAAAACTGAAGTTCAGTTGGTGGAAGTGTCCAGTTTTTTGGGGACCAATATTACAAAGTGTTTGTTGTACTAAAACAATGCACATTTATATTCAAGCAAAATTTGATTTTGTTAATGATGCAAATATAATGTATCGGAAAACCTGTAAAGTTTAGAAGGTGACAAAAAACAACTGTTTTACTGTTTAACATGTTTCTTTCTTTATAGAAACTTCCTCCTGAATTGAATACCTTGTAGAAATTTGTAACTAAAAATGTTATTGTAAGATATCAAACATGTGATGTATTTACCAGCCCTGTAAGGTGAGGAGTAGGAAGAAAGCTTATATCAATTACAGTCAGGTGTGTTATTCTTGTACAATGTTTGATAGCTGCATTTAATGGTAAAAATTAAAGTAAACAGTAATCTGAGACTGTTAACAGTTACTGGTCTTGCTTTCTAAATTCTCAAAGGACTCTGATATAGTTTTAATGTTATCCATCCATTAACATTTCTAATACACAGTTTGGATAATGGATGATACTAGTGATAATTGAAATAACAATTACTTTCAATATTACTTTTTAGCTCACCTGGCACTTTTTGACAGGGTGAGCTTTTAGGATGGAAGATTGTTTGTTGTCTGTGCGTCCGTCAATTTTTACTACAAACGGCATGTCCCCTGAAACCACTGGGCCAATGTTGATGAAACTTGATAGCAATAAGCTCTACAAAAATTGATCAAAGAGCTCCATTCCATGCAGAATTCTGGTTGCTATGGCAATAAAAACTCGTCAAAAATCGTCTTCTCTGGACCCACAAGGCCTAAAGCTAAGATTTTTGGCATGTAGTATTGCCTAGTGAACCTCTACCAAAATTGTTCAAATCATGACCCCTGGGTTAAAATTGACCCAGCCTGGGGGGTCACATGATTTGGCATAGGTTTCTATAGGAAAAACTTTAAAATTCTTCCTCTATAAAATCACAAGGCCTAGAGTTAAGATATTTAGTATGTAGCATTGTCTGATTGACCTCTACCAAGTTTGTTCAAATCAAGCCCCTGGGGTCAGTATTGGCCTTGCCTAGGTGGTCATTATTTTTACTTAAACATATATATGAAAACCTTTAAAAATCTTCTCCAAAACCACAAGGTCTAAAGCTTAGGTAATTAGTGTGTATCATTGTCTAGTGGACCTCTTCAGTTTGTTTAAATCATGCCCCTGGGGGTCAATATTGGCCCCGCCTAGGGGGTCACATGCAACCATTAACTTACTTAGGAACCAGTTAGTTTTTTAGCAACCACTGACCTCCCATAGGATCTTCCCCTTGGAACAAGTGACTTCTTTAGCAACCAGTGTCATCCCCTAGCTACCAGTGACTTCCTTAGTTAAGTGCACTGCTACTCAAGTGAGAGATATAGGGCCATAATGGCCCACTTGTTTCTGTTTATTTTTGGCTCAGATCTCATTAAAACACACAAGAGTTATTGCCCTTGATGCCATCTATAATGTACTACTTACAATAGTCACAAAGCCTCTTCCTTCTATGTGCATTGCACAATTTTCATATATTTTATTGTCAAGGTAAATCAAAATGAGTCAGTATGTCACATGCAAGACTCCATACTTTCCAATGAAAAGGTTACACATGAAAGTTCAAACTATTCTCGGCTGGGTCATTGATAAGGCTTTTTAGCGAGGACCCGGTAAGAGGTCAAAGTTACATTTAGAAGTCAATAGTAAGATGTTTGTTGTCATGCCTTAAGTTTCTAACCCCATTAGCTACTTTTATATCACTACAATAATGTAGTGTGTTCCGCAGGATGTTTAAATTCATCATATAATAATTATTTTTGAGGTTTCTATGGCAACAGAAAGGAAAATTTTGATAAACAAAGTCAGAAACTGTCAGCCCAGGTTCAAAATAATCTCAGAGAACTGTTCTTTGGATGAATATCTGTCAAGATTTTCCCAAAAAATGCTTTGGGAAACGTTTTCTGAAATATTGTGGAAAACATGCATTTATACACATTATAGACGATAGATTGAAGTCTTAAAACATCTCTCTTCTAAATCGAGAAAGTTGGCACTCATTCAAACTGATGAAATATTCTATTAAGACTTCCTTATACCGCCTGATACAGGGACTTCATGATATAACATTATAGATTATGTCTGACCGACATTCAGAGCTTAATGTAAGAAACTGCAGAAACTCGTCCATGGTGCCGCTTGTCTTGTACAAGACGTTCTCTAGAAATCTAATTATGCAAAAGTCTTGCCTTTTTCTCATTTGTTCTATATTCACAGGAAAGATATTTGCATTTTATTTCAGTGTGTAAGATTTATGTGATAATAATGATCCTTGGAGCCATGAAGAATTCTAAAAGTTCTTTAAAAAACTTGTCTACAATTATTTTAAAATTTAAGATTTAATGCTAAAGTACTAGACTAAGTGATATTTATTGCATCTGGGTTTTTTTATTTTCTAGTCTTGGTAAAAGATTTTTTCTTTTCTAAAAATTTAAACTTTGATGATGTATTCGAGGTGATCTAGTAAGTTTTCTTAGGTGAAGAAAAGAACTTGTGTCCACTATTTTTAGCTCACTTGATCATTTACTGTTCATAGTCTGTTGTCCAACATCCATCCGCCATTTTCACCATCGCTTCCATCATACAATTATAGAAGATAATGGGCACTTGTTTTCTTGTTTTACAGAGACTTATACAGGAAAGTCTTTGAAAAACTTCTTATCTGAGGGGTTAGTTAATTATTAGGTGTGTAGCATCTACCATATCAGTCTGTTTAACAGGTAAACTAACCACTGAGTTCATTATAATTGGACCCACCAATAGACAAGTAATATAATCAAGCAAAAACTGTAAAATATCTGTTCAGAAACCTTTGACTGGATTTCAAAATAATTTGATCTTTTTTGTTCTCAATACTGTAACTTCCTTGTTTTGGTTGGCAGGGAGAAAGTTACACCTTCCCTGGTTGATGTCACTACCTGTTTACATTTTAGACTAGTTAGTGAGCTTAGGCATATTTAAATGATATCATGTTTCTTGCTGAGATTAAAAAAGCTTTTTGGGAATGATGTCATTTCCTTGTTTAGGGTTGCGATGAGCCAGTAATGTTGTCACTTTCATGTTTTGGTTTCCAATAAACCCACAAGTTATAGCATTCCAAAAGTTCCTTCTAGGGCACATCTGTCTATATATATTATTGAAGTACAAACTACGACAGTCTAAGCAAATTCAGGCATTAGTATCTACAATATTTAATACTCCAGGCACCTGTTACTACGTCACGCTAGATCTGCTTTTATATGGTCACATGGTAAGTTCGCGCCAATACTTCCAGCAACAATATTAGCATATTTCTATACTATCAAACATATGTAAATTAACATTCTTTCAGCTATTTGTCAAACTCATAATGCAAAAGCAAACGCATTGTCGGGCGATTTCTGCAAGTCCAACGTGCAATAGCTTATTTTGTATATGTGTGTGCAATAGCTTACCTAGAAGGCGGACAGCTATTAAATGTCAACCTGTAAAATCGGTTTGCCTTCGAAGTGCAAATAGTGAGACTATAGCTTACCCAGTGAAGTTGCCACATAAAGGGAAATAACCACAGTAACGTTAACATGTAGCATGTACGGAAAAGAACGGCTATTGGTTGTTAGTTGGTTCCATCACATTTTCAATATCACAACGTTTAATTTATAACGGAAACACTTGGCTTATGTGCTGTATTGTTCAGTCAAGTGTGTCTGTACAACTCTAAGTGTCCCTTTCTTGGAAGGAACAATAAGAATAAGCCTCCCCATATGATGTCACTTCCTTGTTTAGTTGTGAAAAGCAGTAAGAAAGTCCATCATGGTGTTTGTCAATCATTCTTGTTAGGGCTATATATCAGGACCAAGGACTGGAATTCAGTAAACCTTCATACACTGCTTCACTATCAAGAGGACTGGAGCATATTATGAGCACATTCCACTTTAATGATTTCTCACCGAGTTATTGCCCATTGTTTATGTTTTATATCACCTGATCACTTCTTGATCTCAGGTTTCTAAGGCTGCATTATTCACTGAATCTTCATGAAACTTGGTCAGAATGACTGCCTTCATGAAATCCAGTTCAAGTTTGAATATGGGTGATCAGGGATTAAAAACTAGGTCACCAGGTCTTAAGGCCACATTTAATACCCTATCATCTTGAAATTTAGTCAGAATGTTAACTTTGTCTTGATCATTTCTATGTTGACATTGAATGTCAATGACCTTGAATTAAAACCTAGGTCAGGTTAATTCTAAGGAAAACCATGTTGATACTCATTCTGGCCCTCTTGTTTATATAATTCATGCCTGTGCTTTTTCTCAGCAAATACAGGCTGGAATTTAACAAATCTTTAAAGAAGCTTTCTTAACAACATGCTAGACTGGCTAGCATAATTTAAGCATGTTCTGGTTTGATGATGTTTTTCTTACTGACTTATGGCCCTTGCATTATATGTACATACTGTATAGTATATATGGCACTTTTGTCCATTCATCTACCGGCTACTTCTCCATTATCTCTGACTTGTATGCAATGAAACTTAATAGCTGAGAAGATGTGCATAGAATCGGCATATTCCACTTCAATGACTGTTACAGAGTTACTGCCCTTTGATTACTTTTTCATCTTGTTTTATATAGATATTTCAGAGACCAACTGATTTTCTCTCAAAAGTTGGAAGGCTTTGACAAATACACAAAACAATCACTGTGCTGTATATGCTAAACAGTGAGGTGTGTTGATTTATTTATTTCCCTTGTGGATAGTCTTAATTTGATTCCATCAGCTGATAGTTAGAACTATTTACTTTCATGCAAATATCTATGCTCCACATATAATGGATTCTTCACATAGAAGTCCCCCAGTGAAACACCCTATTAGAGAGGTTTTCATTTCATTAAATGTGGACTGTTAATGCAATTTCCACTGAATTTCTAATAAGGATTTTAGTTAAGAGGTGTTAGAAGATCACTTTGATATGCTAGGTGCCTGCAAGTGTTTCCCGACCACTCATGAATATTGATATTTGCTTTCTGTTTATGCCTACTTTGGGAAATTATACATAAAATACAAACAATATTTGTAGAATAACTGTTTTGTCGGAATTGTCCTTTTCCGCACCCCTCCACTTAGATACCAATTTAGTTAATTATCTGTAACTGTTATAGGCCAGTGTATTGATATTACAGAAATAAATAATTAATGAGGTATGTATAATATTCTATAAAATAGGGTCCTTGGTTATTTGTCCTCGGTATATCTGTAATAGTTAAACCTAGCTCTCGGAGGACTCTACATCAACATTTACCATCAGAGAAATAAATATCACTACTTTTAGTCTCGTAATAACCTAAATGACTTCAGGGGATAGTTGATGTTTACAAGGGTACAGTGGGGAGATGCCCGATGCTTTACAAGCAGCATGAAACAAACAAAGAAAACTCAAATATTTTGGCATTTAATTACAAAATGCAGTCTCAAAATGTCTACAAACTATGATTTGCTTTAATGCAGTTATATACATGATATATGTTACATTGTTAAACATACATGTACATTTAAATATTGAACACGCGTAGTCAATTTGATTTGTTTGTTATGTGATTTTTAGGCCTTTCGTTAAAGTAACAGAACATATGGCTGCATGCCTATTTCAAAACAGTTTATTGTAAAACAAAATTTGCTGTAAAAGAAAAAAATATTTGAAAAAAGAGATTTTCTGTAGGACAAAAGGAATTAACTGATCCATTTCAAATTATACATGTATTAAATAACTTCAGAACTCTGTCGAGTCTGCATTTTCAATTGAGGAAATGAATTTTGTTTAACTTCCTCTTTAGAGGACAACCTTACTTGTGTTTTTCCTCTATTTTGTTTCCATTTGTGCACGTTCAATATTTCTAAAATACTATAGCATGAAATTGCTAAATGGATGCAGTAATTCATGATTCGTTTCCAAGGAACATCTGCTATTTTAAATGAAATAAAGTCATGCTTGTTTTATTCTTCTACAGCAGTATTGATCTAACCTAAAGGCTTCCAAGAATCAATATCTAACATGAAAATGATGCTGACTCTCTTTGTCTGGATTTCCTCCAAAACCTAAATCTAAATGCCTGGAGTGGGGGGTGAAAATACTGCAGACTTCAGATCATGCCCCTAAATCCATTACATTTAACATTGCAGTCTGACTTTTATAGGGACAGAAAGTGACACCCTTGGGACACGATAAGTAACTACTGCAAATCCTCGGCTCAATCCCTTCTGTAACGATCTGTACATTTTCAGGCAGTTTGCAGAATTCCATCAAATGATTGAATAATATTTACATTTAATTAAGGAAATAACATTAAAACTGTAGTCTCTCTAGTTTACAGAGGATGTAATCAATCACTTCTTTGCTCTGTTTGATTTTTAATGTGAAAAGTCAAGTGTCTTGGAGCCCCAGTGGATTTAAGGAATTGCTATCTAGGAGCATGAAACCATTAAACTTGAGACTCAGACTTGAGTGTTCACATGGTGTTATATTAAAGACAGGTGATATAAAAGTTCATCATGGACTTTCATTGTCAGTTTCATGTACAGTTTTTGGTATCATATTTATGTAAGGTAGATCTACCCATCCTGTTTTATCTCCATGACTTACTGATCGGAAACAGTCATGTTGTCATCATTCTCTAGCAAAACCATTACCTGCTTAATATTCTCAATGTTTATACAAAAAGAATCGAGCCTTTAGAATCATTTCCAATTGATTTGTTACACTGAAACATTATAACCGAAAGTGTGCTATATTTAGAGTCAAGAAGTTGAATATAGGTTCTAATTGTTACTTTAATATTCTGTACTACATGTAAAGATTTCACTTTCAAATAACTTTCTTGTCAAAATATTTCAATAATCTACAAAAAAAGGTAAATTACTTCTAAATAAAATGTTACGCCCGAGTTGGTCCACTACTTTAAACATTCTGCTTTCCTTATTTCTGTATTTAAATTACAAAATTAAACTATAAAAGTGATGTAATTTTCAAATATGAAATAATAAATGAGAAAATGGTCCCAAAAAATGAATGCAATAAAGAATAAATTGCCTCATAATCTAGGCATCATTTTAATAAGCAAAAATTAAACTACAATAATTTTATGTATATGAATAAAAAAAGAACACAAAATCAAATACAGTGGTGAAGCATTTAAGCTACATAATTAATACTAGTTATTTTGGTCACATTATGTAACAGAATTTGTCATATAGAAAAGCATAAAGCAGATATAAATTCCAAAATAAACACATGTGTTCCCAGTCTTCCAACTGACTTTGACTTTTTACTGTCAACCTCAAAATTTAATACATGTACATGTTTTAGAAAATGATCAGAATTTGTTTTTGGGGCCAAATCTGCAAAACAAAAAATTGATTTAAAAAAAACCTGCGGAATGACCGACTATATCTTGGGCACAAGGAGATGGAAAACACATATTTTTTTCCAAAATTATGTGGCTTAAAAATATAATCTTTAGTTTTTCATTTCAGCTTTGACTTTGAGGTGAAAGATAATGCAGTAATGTTCCTGCATTAAGAGCACCCTTCGGACCACTAAAATTTGGTCGTAATACTAAATCAATCTTACTATCGATACCTTTTCTTGGTCTTAATATTGAGGGTGGTCTTAAATTATGAAACATTACTGTACATGGTATTTAACATAGTGTGGCATTCAGATCTTGTTTAGATCCAAAAGCCTAACTCTACATACAGCGATATGCTGAGAACCTAAAGCTTAAGTATTTCTTAACCAATAACCATAAAAGACAAATACATGTATAATAAACATCACAGAAATGCCAAATATAAATTTCCTGTAAGCAAACACAGAATTTCTGCTTAATGCACATTTCCAAATATGCAAAATTAATGCAAGTAGATTGCAGCCCATAATATATTAGGGAGAAAGTCCAAACTCACTTACACAATGTATTTACAAATATAGACAGAACAAAATGATCAGATTTATAAAACTACTTTTCAGTAGAGACTACTTTCAGTTACATGTAATTGATCAGTTGGTAATTTCACTGTCTTATGGGATAGTTGCTTTCAATGAAGTAGGGCCTTACTGGTGCCTGATAAAACACTTGTGGCATCATACATAAATACCACATAAAACATAGATGTCGACTAGTGCAATTTTATGCGTGCATAGTTAGTTTCAATAGAACATTAGAAAACTGTCTTCAGAGTATGAAACAAACAGAGCAATAAAACATTGTATTGTTAACTTCAATGAACCTTACAGTGTTTCGTTTCATGAGCACCAAAAGTTTTCTTTGTTCCTGGTTTCACTGCATGTGCAATAATTATGTTTGGTGCTCACTCAGTGAAATATATATCTGACGTTTCACTGAGACAAAACACTATTGTCAAAACATACATGTAAAATCGATACCGTACTAAGTCTTGTCCACACCAAGTTTTCTACAAAGTGCTTGTATTCAGTTCTGTTCTGCATTATCTCCAGTGCCTATGTGACGTTTTTATTTAAAATCGATTCACTTTAAAGCAAGTTTCTAAATCTCTGACCAATTTTCAAGAGTTTTAAATAATTCTGAACAAAATTGCAAATGCTAGGAAGTCATCAATATTTTGACCTTTTTTTTAAGTGAAAAAAACAGTATAAGAACCGGAAAAGAGAAATGAGTGTTTGCAACATTTGTGCATCTTCTCACACATTCACATTAATCGTTATGGTACGTTTTTACAACACAGCTTGCAAGCTTAGGCCACTCCTTTTGATCAGTCAAAACTATTTTTTCTATACATTTTCAGAAAAGATTTAACAAGTGCTCAGATTATAATTATGGTTTCATTTTCAGTATCCATTGTATTTGTAGAAATGAAAGAACACATCTACATCTTTTGGCAAAATCAATGAACTGACAGCACAAACTTTCATAAGTATGTTGCACTGCATTGGAAACATGTATATTCCAGAACTCAATATCATACAATATATGACAATGTTGTAATAGAAAAACAAAGGGAATGGTCAAGTTGAAGCATCCCAGATTATAACGGGCTTCCCATACAAAATAGCTATGGGATTGTTTTGGTCTTTGTAAAGTTTCATACATACACTTAGAGACCCATGATACAATCACTGGTCGTTCAATGTTTGGCAATATCTCCAGGAGTCTATCCCTCCAGATTTGTTCATGCAAGTTTTGAGCTCTCACAATGTTTTGATCACTTTTGTCAAAAGCCTGGATTTACCAGAAAGCACCTCAGAACTCCCACATTGAAGTGGCATCAATCTCAGTAGCAGTAGCTTTGATGTTTCCATTCTGTTCCCCTTTAAGGTAGCAGCCATTAGGGGCTCTGATCGCTATCATGGAACCCCCACAGAACCTGAACTGGAATTTTGTTGGTGCATCATCTTGATATACCAGGCTGTCGTCTCCTACATTCCAGAACTTGTTGTTTTCAGTACCTTAAAGATGAAATTAATACAGATTATAAACATATCCTTGTTACTGAATTCTGTTCTGTTCATAATGTAAATTGGATACAGTCAAACTTGTCTTAAGCGGCCACACAGGGGAGGCTGAAATTGTGGTCTCTTCAGACAGGTGGTCTCTTAACTCAGGATAAACTGATATCATCTTAAATAACAAGGGAGGAATGTAAAGTGGTTGCATATGTCAGGTCGTTGCTTAACTCAAGTGGTTACAAAAGGCAAGGTTGACTGTACCTTATTCTGGGTATTAAGATCTCTACAGTATTTAAAGTGAATACATGTACTTTTTTACGGCAGAACAGTTTCTTTAAAACAAAGTAATATTTGAACACAGAAAAAATTAAATTCTTTTAAACAGCACAATTACAGAACATAATCTTTTTCATTTAACCAATCTATTTCATTTAACTGTTCAGGGATAGGGCATAATCGTTTACAAATTGTGATCTTAGTTTCTTGGTTAGTAAAATGATACAATATCTGTCGTAATTAACTTGTGGCAGCTTTACCAATAAAACTGTTCAGAAAAAAATGTTAAAGTACATTGTACAAACATATATAAAGACGTCACTCACTTTGGATAGTGTAACTTCCATCTTTATCAGCTTTTACTTTGAGGATAGTATTCTTCGCCCTGTTACAAATAAACTGACTGCCCTTCGCTGATGTGCCCACAAATCCAAACTCACTCTTCAGAATCAGTAAAGGTCGGTTGATCAAGACTAATTTAAATCTGTTACAGTCTTCGAAAGTTTTGCTTGCTGAGTACAAGACACCGGTTGGTTTGTTAGCAAGATAGCTTCCATCTGGTCCCTTAATTCCTAGTGAACAATCGTCTTGCCAGTCAAATGTGAAGAAACTGTTCTGTGTCCTTGACAAAAAAGAAAGAACTGCAGTACAAGTGTATTAAAACATTTTATTAAATGTACATGTGTTCTGTTTACACTAGTGCCTGAAAACCCATCACTGACCAAGCTTATACTCCCAATTAAAATAGAACTACAGTTATCTCTGACAATTCATGCCCTACCAATTGATATGCCTTGAATCAATGAATGAGGACATTAAGTGTAGAGGTGCATTGAGTCAATGAATGAGTACTTTTAATGTAGAGGTGTATTGAGTCAATGATTGAGGACTTTTAGTGTAGAGGTGCCTTAGTTAATGAGTAAATGAATGAGTACTTAAAGTGTAGAGGTGCATTGAGTCAATGAATGAGTACTTTTAATGTAGAGGTGCACTGAGTCAATGATTGAGGACTTTTGTGTGGGTGCTAAATGCATTTAGTCGGTTTAGTGTAGAGTAGCCTCGAGTCAATGAATGAGGACTATTAGCATAGAGGTGCCAGGGGTCAATGTATGAGGACTTTTAGTGTAGAGGTGCCTTGAATTCATGAATGAGGACTTTTACTGTAGAGCTAGGTGCATTAAGTCAAGGAATGAGGACTTTTAGTGCATTGGTGCATTGAGTCAATGAATGAGGATTTTTAGTGTAGAGATGCTAAAGAGGCACTGAGTCAATGAATGAGGACTTTTAGTATAAAGGTGCATTGAGTCAATGAATGAGGAATTTTAGTGTAGAGATGCATTGAGTCAATGGATGAGGATTTTTAGTGTAGAGGTGCTAAATGTGCATTGAGTCAATGAATGAGGACTTTCAGTGTAGAGTAGCACTGAGTCAATGAATGAGGAATTTTAGTGTAGAGCTGCTAAAGGTGCATTGAGTCAATGAAGGAGGACTTTTAGTGTAGAGGTGCCTGGAGTCAATGAATTAGGACTTTTAGTATAGAGGTGCATTGAGTCAATTGTGTAGAAGGGGACATTGTTTTAGAAATAATATTGGTCTCAATGGTGTTCATCTCTTTATAAAAAAAGGTTTGAAGTTCTGATGCGCAGTAGTAAACCACAATGGCCGTAGGCCTCTCAGATGTGTTTTGAACATGTCTTGTTGTTGATAATGGCCGAGATGTTCCGCACATTAACATTGTGAGTACACCTGTTGATGATCAGATAAAATATCTTCCAAGTTAGAGAGCAGACTATGCTTATTTGGTAAAATTTCAGAAGGGCCGTTACTCCAAGTGTCTAAAACTCTGACTAGTTGGTCGACATATTATATCCATAAACAGTGTGACCAATTTGGTAATGTTCCAATCAAAACTACTCGAGTTGGAGAGCGGTCAACTAACAAGTGGATGTTGCTCTACGAAAGGTTCTAGTGTCTTTTTTTCAATCTAAGCCTCTGTAATAAGACTAAAATACTAGAAAGGGACAGGGAAAGGTCCACATAGCTTTATCATTTAGAGGTCTCATTGGTACAAATTCCACATATTAAACTTGATAATAATTATTTTCAAGCAAAAAATAAAACACTCACGGGTCAGTGCTTGTGATTTGAACTGATCCGCTCTTTAGCTCCCAACATGTGTTTTTGTGTGAACGGAAAGCCCAAGTATCTGAGTTCTTGTTGTACTCCATCTGGAATATCTCCGTGTCCTCTATCTCGTCCAGGTCAACCGGCTGGTTAGCTGACACGTCTACTCCTTCAATTAAAAAATGAACATTTTAATATACAAAAACCAGGTATTGAGTCAATTAGTATCAATAACTGTTGTTGGTCTCACATCGTCATGAAACAAGTTGAGAAAAGTTGATTTTAACACCAAACTTTGCTCAGAAATTACTAAGGAATCAAGGGTCTTCAAAATACATAGCTGAGAGGGATTTGTGACTTTCATCACAAAATCATCTATAGGTTCTTTTTGGGGGCAGTTGTGGGGCTTAGACTTGGACTGGTGTGAACATGCAACCTTCCCGCTTAATCAGCCGACATAGTGGTACTGGATAATAGGTACATGTTTCTACTTTGGGTTAATAAATTATACAGACGTTAACCATGAATTACAGACATACACACACATACAGTTCATTTAGGATAATTTGACAGTGATGTAATAGATACATGTGTACACGAAAGTTTACAAGTGCTCATTAACCTGGCAACTGGAACACAATTTTTTTATTTTTAAGCCAGAAGTTGGCGTAGTCATGCAATCAAGTAAAAATAATTTATTTTCACAATAATATTCGTCTCTTCTGTCACCGTCACATTGTCCTAAATGAGCTGTATCATATGCATAGTATTGACATTCATTACACTGTTATCTAATTTGTGGATTTCACGCTTTCTGCACGAGAGAAGTGCACGAGATAAGGAGCCGCACGTGAATTTAATAGATTTCTATCTAACAGCTGCTACTAAGTACATTCCAGGGTATCAAATATACTTCCAACACGTACAGTTTTCACTGTTCAACTGTTTAAACTTGTCTGGTTGTGTTCACTTGAACTCGATTTTGCAATATAGACTGGCATCGGTCGTAAAGTCCCTCCTCTGACTTCTTTAACGTGTTGAGATGAGTGACAGGGAAGATATTTTTCTTTGGATAGAAAGAATTTCTCGATATATCAATCTCAACAGACTGTGTATGAGAAAGACCTTACTAAATAACCTTAATCATGGCAAATATCAATCCTACGAACCTCTGAAAAGTGCGCACATGCACTACAAATAATGTAGTTATATTTCTACAAGGTTAGAAAATAAACTTTGGGCACTATAAGGAAGAACATGTAAAGTAAATGAAGATGTCTCTTTCAATCAATAAGTCTGCCTCTAGACTGCCGTTAATGAGCCCCCCGTTGGCTCGCTCGGGTACAGTTACAAATCTAAATGGGTGACTCATACAGTATTAAGATGCAGCGCTGCGAATTTTGTGTTGAACACCATGCAGGCACAAAACCTCATATTTCGGTGTGAATAAATGAGTAACCTATATAAAACCTCCAAACAACGGTTTAGGTCTTAAAATATGACGAGCCGGTTATCTGCAATGAAACATCAACATATCATTACAACAGCCTTATTATCTTGAACTTTCTTTAGTCCAGTGACTAATTATAATGTTTACTGCCAAATATTTCCGAGTTCTTTGTTCTCTCGTTGCTCTTCAATATCTACGATGATAATTTGTCAAGGAATTTAAGTGGTTTAGATTCTTTCCTGATAACGTCTTCGACGATTTGTGATATGATCTTTTTCTACAGAGGAATCAGCCTATCACTCGGAACTGTTTTGTTTGTATAATTTCGCATTAATAGATCTAAACACATTACAAGACCACATCAATAACAACATGTTATGTAACATCGAACAAGGAGACAAATTAACTAAAATTACAGCTAATTACTGAATTCATTTGAAAACCAATTAAACTTTTATTTCTTGGGTCTACGGTAACATAGAATAGACTTTTAATTTTCTTATTGGGTAGTTAAATGCAGGCTTGATATTGAATGAGAAAACTACCAGAAAATTACAGCAATTTCGGCAATTACGTTTTGTATGCGAACTAGTTGTTAACGTTTTCCGACTAGTATGAAAATAACCTTGGTTATTCAATCTGTAGAAATGTATGCAGACGAGATTTTTAATGTAAACATCTAAACACAGATCTGAAATCTTTAAAACATGTTAGATATGCGGTAAGGACACATATGGTTGCGAGATACATGTATTCTTAGAAAATGTCTACAGCGTTTCCGTGTTGCACGTGTGTGGCACACTGACACATGTAACTCTGAGTCTACACGGCGATGGAATAACATGAGGCATTCTGAAGGACAGGACAGAATTATTTTATCTAAAACAGCTGGCTTGTAGTATGACATTGGCCTTGAAATCATATCTGACCTTCAATTTGACCTTCACACGATCTCCATTTTGTTGCATTTTTAAGATGTTACATATGCATGGTTCGAAGAAGAAAATGCAGATAAAATGTGTATCTGTCTGTGACCTTGACATTGAACCAACTACACTGAAGCATGATTTTTGCACATCGTAGGCCCAACTTCTACGGTGAGAAAATTTCATGAAAAGTTTATAGAGTGGACAAGGAATCTACAGTCCCGGCTTTTTCGTTTTCAAACTAATTTCACTAGTGAGAGGACGCGAATGAACGGAAAAGAACGGGCGGGGACTAGAGCAAACGTTTTTGAACAAATGTTTCAATGTAAAATGATCAAAATGAGTTTTCTCCGCGGAGACAAATTAAGCAAGTTTTACGAGACAGATTCGTCTGCGTTCATCCCGGGGACTCATCAGGATCGATATAAGAATAGTCAAGAGCTGCCTCCATCTTTAGGAGATGTCACGTTATAGGATTATATCATACTGGCTTGAATGCCCGTCATTTCCAGACAATGTTTTCTCTGAACTAGGTAAATTTCTTGATAAAAGAACTTCTCTTCTTCGGAGCCTACATCTTCCCGATGATAATACATAAATCAGAAAGGAGGAGGCATATAGCTCAGAACATGCTGATTGTATCAATAGAAACCACCCTTTGTTTGTTTAACATGTTTAACTTAGCGTTGATTGACCGGAGCATAAATCATGAAACAAGAGATCTACACTGGCACAGCCACTTAACTTGAAGCAACAAACATGGTTTGATATTTACCACGTGGTTTCAATTTAAACCAGTGAATATTACTGGATATTTTGACTTCTTGGATCATTACGGCTTCCAATATATTATCAAGTATTTTTATTCAGCTGTTACTTTCATGAGAAATGTTATTTATAGATACGATCACCTTTGTGTGAGACGCTGCCAAAATATTCGAGAAAATTTTGCGATTTTCGAAATTTTTACTTTTATCTTAACACAAATCAAAAGTTGTTACCATAGAGACGGCGTTGTCTATCTTTCGTTTTCATACGCTGAACGATTGAATTTGCTTGGAATTGGGAAAATCTACATATATTATAAAAAAGAATGTCGTGACTAGACGTACCAAGAACTCTAGACCATCGGTGGAGATTGTTTTGTCTGTCTTCATTATGAGGGCGAACAGGGTTACAGTTGCAGTATTTCCCCTATATGTCCAAAGTGTGAAAGATAATTTAGGGAGCACGACCGAGAGCAAGAAAATCGCATTAGAATGCTAAAAAATCCTAAATCTTCTTCAGATAATCTCAAGAAAAGAGTAGAATGCCAGTCTAGTGCATGTATATTTCAATATTAAAAGCCAAATGGATCGGCTGCTTCAGCGGGTTTAATAATCTGTAATCTCTCATCCCATCCACCGCAGACCGCACGGTCGCGTGAAAGTGAAACTTTCAATGAGGTCTGACTCAGCGGAAAACGACACAAAGTACATTGTATATAAAAAAAGTTGTAGATGTTTCAACAAACACAATTACGATGATGCTGTGTTAGGGACATTTCAGAACTTTCCCAGCGGCTAGGCCGACGCTTATCCTGTATTTCATTAGAGACGAAGATCGAGGGCACGCCAAGGTTACTGTTCCAAGTTTTACGCTGTTTGCATATCACATTCAAGACACTTGAGTCAGCTCATTTTATGAAAATTGGGCAGATCGATATCACAATGCCTCTCATTCTTCGAAACAATCATAATATCACTTTGTTTCTCAGACAAGAAGTGTGAGTCACGCACAAAATGACCGACACAAACATCGGCTAGTTGCCAGAACAGTTCTGAAACAATCAGGTGTTGAGAATTATCAACGACGACAGGATAAGTAGCTGTCAGATTGTCAGTAATGTAATGCGAGATATCAAAAGTATAACACTTCATGGTGAGTCAATACTCAAATAAATGCTGGAATGACAAGAGAATCATTTCTAGAAGATTACACATTCTGGTCATTAGCTGGGTGTAATTCATAAATGACCATTGATCAAACCTAGATAATAGTGAATAATTAATGACTTCGTATCATAATTGCATGAGCACGTTATACGTGCAATGACCCCCCTATCCCCCTCCCAATACAACTGAACCGATTGTGTTTTAAAACTCCACAAGGTATGTCTATCGATAGCTGTATTCTTATTCATGTTTATGTCTCCATTGCGAAACGAGTTCTTTAGCTCTCGAGACTCATTCAAGGTTAAATTAATCTCGAAGAGAGAGAGAGAGAGAGAGAGAGAGAGAGAGAGAGAGAGAGAGAGAGAGACAGAGAGAGAGGGGCGCGGGGGGGGGGGGAGGGGGGCATTTGTGAAACTATTTGTGTCTTGCCAAACCGCCGTTGTACTGGTGGGGATCGAACCCGGGACAAGTTTCCTGTATCTTGTAACAAAACTGATTCCAGTGATACTGACATGCTTTTGTAAAGTAGTCTCGAAGAGTGCTTACAGTAAAACCTCTCACACTGTGACCTCCGAATTACCAATACCTCTCTACACAGACAGATATGTCTTCCATGGCAGTGAGTGTTTATCCGATACCCTTAATCAGAGTATACATGAGGGACGCTTCACGTTTGTTGAAAATCATTGAGCTATTTAAAAGATGTATGGCGAGTTTCCATGACAAAGCATAACCCCAGGAAACGCTTTCACGTATCGACCGTTACTGGTGAATTATTAGTCTTTATATAACGACTTTAAAAAGAGCAGATACGAAATCCAAAAATGGTATTAGCAAATGCACATGTACCAAAATGACAAATTTCACATTTATAAACGGGTTCTCCGTATATACAAATGTACTTTTTTACCATATTTAGTGTTGGATTTCAAAAATGACTAAACCCTAACGTGGGAAGCTTAGCTTACTATTACCTGGTTCGTGATGAAAGACCAGTGTTGTACCGACTGATTCATTATCGTGATTTTAGGTGGCTCACCCAATTTGATACGGATGGATAAGCTAAACATACCAATTTACTTTGAGACGTTTATAGAATAATTTCGGGTTTAAAGTGTTTTTCTGTCTAAATCAAATCCACTTTCATATTGAACCACTGAACAAATAACGCTGAAACGCTCTGTGCGTTTTGTATAATCCCTACCAACACTTCCGGATTTACCGAGATAATCAACGCGGATGATGTCTAACAAGAGGTGCAAAAAGCAAGATTTTTGTCCATCCATCAAAAAAAATGTAGCAACACAAATATTATAAATATAGAAAATACAAAATGTAACTAATGGTTGCGGCTAAATTGCCACACTAATGTAAGAATATATGGCGACATTCGTAACGATTAAGCGGCCTTGGACAGGCCACGATTAAATCTAAAATATAATTATAGCTTTACTGAAAGACACTAAAGTAAGAATTGCAAAACTACATGTACATGAATACGGACAAGACCAGAGCACTGATCAACGGGCTATTTCTTTTTACAAAAATATATTTAGTGCAGGATTGGAACAGTTTAAGTGAAAGTGTGGCATGCGCAGAGACAGTTGAGAATTTTAAAACCGCCCTCTCACATCACTACTAAGTGACCAGACACTCTTCCGTCGTGGTATACCAGTATTGGGTTCTAACGATGTATTATATACAGATACAGATACAGGTATTTAAAATCCTAACAGTAGAGTGATGGCGGGGTGGTGAGGGGTAAAACGTGAGAGCTGTCATACCCGCAAAGCTACTCTGTTAAACGTTTGTTGTTTTAGTACCATAGGCTCGGATTGAAGTTGAGAAACATGCCTGTCAAAGGGGAGCGGTGGTGTAGAGGTTAAGGTGTCTGTTCCATCATCCCGGAGGTTGCGGGTTCGAGCAGTGGCTTAGTGGTCACAGTTTAGAGATTGAGCTGCATTTGTGACAATCTACCCTTTCTAAACGGACTATTTGACTAGGCTACAATTCAAATTGAAAAAAAACTTTTTGTCTGGCAAGCAATGTTTTAGCCAAATTCTTTTTCTTTGTTCATTTCTTTCATAAAAAATCAACAGTGAGTGTGAACATGCAAAACCGTTTATTATTAGATAAACTCACCTTGTTTGACGGACACGGACTTGCCAGTTGGCGATATGATCATACATTGAGGATTGCTGTCTTCTATTCTAAACATTTCATCTTTCGACAGATTCCCCTTTTTATTACACTTCAGTTTGCCTGTCCCCACACCAGCGAGATATCGACCTTCATGATCCTTGAATGCTAGCCATCCAGCATGAATTTCCATGGAAAACATGGTGTTTTCGTCAGCGACGGCTTGAAGCGTTCCATCGCGATTCAGGTAGCGGTTATCGTTAGTCCTCAGCGTATATTTTCCTTCCACAAAATCCAGCAAAATAAGTGAATCCGCGCCCCAGGGAACTATATCGGCACATCGGAGCTCGTCTGCGGCAGTATCAAGACGAACGCAACGTGTGCGTTTGGCGTTACGTAGATGGATATGCGGATGTGCGTACAGCTGCACACTCCACCAAATTTCATCAATATTCTTCTTTTCGAAACATTTCACATTCTCTTCTGATCCAGTGAAGTAACTGTTATTTGACACATTCTTGAAGGCCCACTTCCCATTTTCAGAATATTCTACTCTAAATTTTGCTTCATCGGTCCTGTTATCTTCTTCGACGGTTGTAACGTTACCAAATCTATCTGACGTCAAGTAACGATTGAGTCCACTGACACTAGCAGTGGCACTGCGGATATAAATAAAATCCTCCCTTTCCTTGCCCTTCTTGTCGGCGTTCGGGTCGGGGTATTCTTCTATACACCATATTTCTTTCTTCTTCAGCAAGACGCCCGATGCGTTAACCTTGCCAAAAGTCTCAGCTGTTAGATATTTGTTTTTACTGTTCATTAACCCAACATTCCACTGGTATGTGCTCGTTTGATGCCCGTTAACTCCGTTTTCAGCCATATTTCAGAGAGAAAAAATTCAGAACCTGCTCTCATACAAAAATAAAATTTTAAAGCGTCAAAAACCCACAAATATCCAGATTTTAAGGAAAATAAAATCTATTTCATCGATACTGTGCGTGTAATTCCTGTTGCGGCAACAATGAGTGTTCACCAGCGAATGACAAATGCAGACTCTCAAGTTTATCGACAAATAAATGATTCACAGGAACACATCCGAGATGTTCCGCTTGAGAGGGTACAGACGCAAAGTTTACGGTTATCCCTTGACATCCAGAATCATGACACAGTAAATTTATTGCAGTTGTAATTCAATCAAGAGCAATTATGACTTATAACTTAACACAATTTAACGAAGATATACAGTGCAGCAATAAAAATAAGCATACTGTCGAGTTTTCTGAGCTTATATCATAACCGATAAATTAAGAGCATCGTGATGGCCGTATATCGCTCACCTGAATCGCTCTCAATGACAACATGGATATGGAGTCGTGTACTTGGGTAATTACAATCGTCGGAACCCCCGTTTAATATTCCGTTACCACTCCTGTATTTACCCGATGAAACATAGCGTAAACAGGGGGACGTGGGTATTCAACGATGGGTAATTACATACGTAAGTACCTCTATTACACAAGAGCCGTAATATACCTCTATTAAAGGTATATCACGGCTCTAGTACGTCCTTGTCATTGAGCTAGCTTTTCATGGCGATGTGGTAGAGTGTCTCCTTAGAGTACTGAATGACCCGAGTTCGAATACAGCTCGGGTCGAAGTATTGTTCATGGTTACAATAGTATGTATAGTCTAACCTGTTTGAAGTTATAGGCATATCACAAGTTACCTCAGCTGAAAGGAATGTTTCACAAGTCAAAACACAAATCAGTCTGAGCATGTATACACATGGTAGTTCATATTCCCTTGTATATAGGTTGCTGTGAAATAACAGTTTTTACACAGCCTAGCCCCAAATTCTGCATATTCCATAATAGCGTGTCCCTACACAATATATACACGTTTAATTAATACTAATACTGCTAATGCGTTAATCGGTCACGACCAGATTGCGCTCAGGCGAGCCAAAAAATACAAAAAAGAGATAATGTATTAGTGACTGCGAAAATCTCGTAACTAAAATATCAATATTTATCTTTTTTTGACATAACAAAAGCATATAGCGTACAGGCAGTGTTACTTTCACAGTTTCTATTGTTACCAAAGGTCTTACTGTCAAATCTAATGTTATTAACATTCCTAAGCCATTGTATGGGAGTTTCAATGAATTGATGATATCACTATAATGTTTATATCGCAAAACAATCGTTCAAGCTTGAAGGCTCCATAGATGTATGTAAGGTAAAACAAATCACACTAATACTCTGTATAAATTGTATGTGATTTCATATTCGGCTTAAATGTTACACAGAGTTCTCTTTTCTTGCACGCTGACATGATCGAGGGAGTCGTCTCCCTTATAATAACATACTTCACTTTATCTGGTGAAAATCAGACTTGTTAATTTAATTACTAGTATATTTGCAATGTCGTTTTAGTACGGTTATTTTTCAAATCAAACTAGTACCGACTTATATACATTACCTTTTAAGAGCAGTATTACACATGCATATAACAAACACTGGCGATTGTAAAAGATCTTTTTTATGCTTATTAAAATTAAATTTTATTCTTAATAGAGAGAGAGAGAGAGAGAGAGAGAGAGAGAGAGAGAGAGGGGGGAGGGGGCCGGCGGGCGGGGGTGGTGGAAGGGTTGGAAATATCTTTGTCTGGCATAAGGAAACAACCGCCGCGGCACTGATAGGGATCGAATCCGGGACCCTACGCCCCGAAGGCACTGCGGCTCCACAATATATCATTCAGATGCAGGTAGGTGCCCAGTTCTGGATGAGCCTGGCAAGTAATAAATTAGACTAGTAGATCACAACAAAGAACAAGCACAACAAGCAAGCCCGTCCAAGACAAGCCAACCTTGTATGGGTTCAATGCGTACTTTTATTTACTGTTTTACATTTTCTCTAAGCCTTTTACCATCTATAAGATCAATTTTTACTTTTTTTTCCAGCAATTTGATTCCAGCTCCTCTGCTGTTTGCATCCGGTTTTCAGGGATTACAACCTTCACCGTCATCCCAGAGGCCGGTAGTATTCCCCGCACCTTTCGATTTAGTCAACTACTTATGAAGCCACACGGGGAGGTGTACCTAGATTAAGTCTGCTTTAGTTAAAATTAATTCTTGTTTTATTTCCAAGGCCTTAGTTTGTGTGGCTAACTAGATTTTAACACTGGACGGTTCTTTTTATTCCAGATGATAGCTGTGCATCTTTTGTGACTTTTTGCAATCATTCGTTAAGATGTTGTAATTATACAGTCCTACAAAAATTGTGCCTTGGACCTGCTAGATTTCAGCAAGGGCTTATCAGTGTAACTAATCACTGGTTACAGTAAACACCTCATAAAACCCCAGGAACCTGCTGTGCTGACCAACTAGCCTCACATTCATTGCCAGATGTTATATTTGAGAATTCATTGACCTTTATTCTAGTACTTGTGCAAAATAACTGGAGAGAAAATACATTTATGAGATTCATTTGTTTTTTTGCTAAAAGTCAGAGACATCTCTGTAAATTATATTTCTGTTAACAGAGATATCTCTCACGTTTTTTAAGATATCTCCCAAAACTTGAGCTATTTTTTAATGTTAAAAAGATATATTTCAATGAAATAGATATTTCTTGGAGTTAATGAGATTTTTTTCTGAAGTACAAAGACCTCTCTCAGTGTGAAAGAGATATCTCGTTTTACCGGTATAATAAAATACTCTCTTTAATACAAGAGATAATTCTTTTACTATTTCATTAAAACAAAGATGTATATCTGATTCCATACAGATATCTTCTTGAATAAGGGAGATGTCTCTAAAAATCAGAGACATCTCTGTAAATTATTGTAGCTTTTTTGGCGTTTTGGCTTTTTTGGCGTTTTGGCAAAAACTTATAAATTTTTGTGTGAAAAAAATGTTTTAGAGTCCTTGACTTGTCAAATAAAGATAAAGGAAATTGAAAAAGAATTGTTCAAATTTATTAGAAAAACACTAAATTAATCAAGTGAAATAAAGAAATATATCTTACACTTTTGTTATTTGTGACATAGTTTCACTTAAATTTCCTAAATCAAGAGAAATTTTGATATTGTTTATTAATTATCATTATACAACTGCAGCAATGCTCAAACAGATTGCTAGGAGAATTATAACTAGATTGACCCTCTGTAATTTGATAGGGCTATTAATGTCCGATCAGATGGTGTTTAGATCATTTATCAGGGAGGTGTTTATTGATACAATTCCATGCTGATGATTACCTGGCAGATAGAAATTCTTGGGAAATAAGGGAGTTTGGCACATTTTTGTAGGTCTGTATAGCAAATGTTTGGAGTTTTAGGTCAAGAGTAGATCTGAAGCTGTGGTATAAAACTAATATCTTACATTCCATAAAAAATGTAAGGTTACCATTGTTTTCGAAAGATAACTTAAACTTAAGTGTGTGTTCTCAAATTGAGCTAATTGGAAAACGTAATTTTAAGTAATCGCCATGTTTTGCCTGCCTAACATCCTAGCTAAGTTTAATTTTTTTTATAGACTTGCTGGATCCAGCATTTACGCAGGCATTAATTGTTCAATGTGGTTAACTGGAGAAAATAACCTGTGCACAATAAAAAAAATAAAGAGGCTACTACAGTGAAAACATTGTACTACTGTCGAACACATCTACCCCCGCCCCTCCGCACCACTCCCGAAGGAAAATACGTGTGGTAGGATCGCCCCTAAAAATCCAACACATCCAGAAGTGACCCGTACTTATAACATCTTTCAGGCCCCTGTGACCTTGACTTTTGACCATATGACCAAATATTTCGTAATTACAACTACAGTACACTTTATATTACTGCTTCAGACAATAAGTTTGGTGATACTCCAACAAGGGGATTTGGAGATGAAGAAATGACAAGATTATTTCACATTTTAGACCTGTTATCTCGACCCCTTTGACTATATGGCCTAAAATTATAATAAAATGCAAAACTACACTTTATACTGATGCTTCTCATCAAGTTTTATGAAAATCTAACAAGGAGTTTTGGAGATGTAGAGTAGACAAGATTTTCAAGTTTCAGGCCTCTGTGACAGTGACCTTTGGCTCCAATGTACAATACACACAACTACCCTTCATACTCATGCTTCCCCCAAAGTAAAATGGAAATCCAAAATGGGATTTCGAAGATGTAGACCCTTCCACATTGCAGGTCCCTAGTACATTAACCATAAACAATATATCTATAAAATTTTATAGACACCACTAAACTTCATAATGATTCTTCCCACTAATTGAAAATCTAACAAGGGATGTTGGAGACTAAGAACGGACAAGATTTTCACCTTTCAGGTCCCTGTGACCTTGACCTTTAACTATATCACCCCAAATTACAATATGCACATCTGCACTTCATAGTTATGCTTTCAACAAAGTTTGATGAAAATTTTGAAGATGAAGAGTGGAGAATATTATTTCATATTATATGGCCTGTACCCTTGGCCCATCCCAAACTGTAATACATTTCGACGCCCTAGTATTATAAGGTCGTAAGTGCAATTTCATGGTTTTCGGGAAAATGCAAAAAACTGTCTCATTGTGTCTACACTTAATAAATTTAAACGATACTTCTCTTTTTGATAACATATGTGTTCTAGAATTAGTTCTTGTTGTTTATACATTTTTAATAGCTGCTATTGCCTCACATTAATTAATTTTGCACTTACGACCTTTTAATTTTGCATAAAAAAAGTTCTAAAAAAGGTCGTAAGTGCCACTTCGGACCTTTTTAAATTTAATATCATAATTGAAAATGGTCGTAACTGCCACTTAAGACCTTTTTATTTTGTTTTGTGGAAACAATATATCACAAGTACAACTGTATTAAGTCAAAATAAGACAATATGTCCACTTTCTGTGCAAACAAAATTGGACACATACAATGAAAAAGGCTCAGACAGATATAATTATAGTGACGGTAAGCCATGGCACATGATAAGTCATTAGGAAAGGGAAATGATAGATAAATGTTTGGTTGGTATGTAGGTATGTATAGTATAGTTCTAATAATGTTAAGTAGTGTAGAATATGGTAAGGTAAGGAAAGGTAGAGTAAAATAGGATAAGGTATGGTTAGCTTCGGGAAGATAAGGCTATGGTTAGGTAAAGTTCGGAAAGGTCATGTGTAATAGAGTATGATAAGGTAGGATAATGTAGAATATGCCTTCTAAATATTATGGTAGGTAATTCGGACTAACAATTTCAAGCATCAATTCATTGTGGTCATCTAAAATGTATAATTAACCTAATTCTGGCTATATTGAATAATTTTCAAGTGTCAGTTCACTTCGTTTGACGGTGACATATTAATTATCATCATATACGATGAATATGGCTATATTGAATAAGGGCAGGCATTAAAGGCATTAAGGACATTCTGACTTTTTTAACACATTCAAACATAAATTGTCCATGGCTATCCGTGACTTCTTAGTTTTTTCTGCTATAATGAATTAACGTGTAAGCATGCATCAATCCAGGTGGCCATTCATGACCTACCATACATTCTATCTGTATTTATCAATTCCGCTGTGGCTATTCTCGCCTTGCCTTATACCATAATTCTTTCTCTACTGAATACGTTCAAAGATCAGTTGACCACGGCCATTTGTGACCTATCATGTACTGTAAATATTGCTATATTGAATAACACCAAGTAACAGGCTGACACGTTATATAATTCTGACTTCTTTGAACAACTTCAAGACTCAGTTCTTTGTTGTCATCGGTGACCTATAACGTGTTTTTGCTATAATGAATTAACGTATAAGCATCAATCCAGGTGGCCATTCATGACCTACCATACATTCTATCTGTATTTATCAATTTCGCTGTGGCTATTCTCGCCTTGCCTTATACCATAATTCTTTCTCTACTGAATACGTTCAAAGATCAGGTGACCACGGCCATTTGTGACCTATCATGTACTGTAAATATTGCTATATTGAATAACACCAAGTAACAGGCTGACACGTTATATAATTCTGACTTCTTTGAACAACTTCAAGACTCAGTTCTTTGTTGTCATCGGTGATCTATAACGTGTTTTTGCTATAATGAATAAAGATAAGCATCAATTTCCTTTGGCCACCCATGACCTACCATACATTGTAATTATATATGTATTTATCGATTATAAGTTTCAATTTTCTGTGGTCATTCTCGACCTACCTTATACCGTAATGTTTGTCATATTGAATACATTTAAAGAACGGTTGACTCTGGCCATTCGTGGCCTATCATGTACTGTAAAACGTTCTTCATGTACATGTATTGAATTACGACAAGCAACAGTTCACTGTGTCCGCTCGTTAGCTTACACATACAAGTATTCTCATATTATTTTAACACATTCAACAATCACCTCTCTGTGGCCATCTGTGACCTATATATTTCTCCGCAATTATGGCTATAAGGAATAACAACAAGCATCAATTCCAAGTGGTCATCCGTGACCTACCATATACAGTTAATCTGGCTATACTGAATGTAAAGCATCATTTCTCAGTGGCGATCTGTGACCTCTCTTATACCGTTATTCTTGCTATATTTAATAAATTCAAGCATCAATTGATTGTGGCCATCCTTGACCTGTTATAAATTGTAAATGTGGCTATATTGAATGAGGACAAGAATCAAGTCATTGTTTCTAACCGAGACCTTCCATGTAAGGTATTCCTGGCTATTTCTAACAATTTTAATCTAAAATTCTTTCCATCTGTGACCTATATTGTACCGTAAATTTTATTATAGTAAGTAAGGATAAGCATCAATTCCCTGTCGTCACCCGTAACATACCATCTGTGTTACTTCAATTCATATTTCAAGCGCCGATTTTCAGTGGTCATCTGAGATTTACCTTATCTGGTTATTCTGGCTATATTGAATGAATTCAAGCTGACAATTCAATGTTGCTTTATTGAATAAGGACGGGAATCAATTCAATGTGTCCATCCATCTGAGACCTTCCATGTAAGGTAGTTCTGACTAGTTTGAACAAATTGAAGCTACAATTTACTGTAGCCGTCCGTGACCTATAATTAACCGTAAATTTGGCTATGATGAATAAAGATAAGCATAGTTCACTTCATAGTTATCCGTGACATATCATATACGATAAATATGACAGAATAAGGACAAGCATTAACAAGACAAATTTTGATGCAAAGCATCAAAGGCGCTGCGCATGTTTTTGAAACATGATTAAAGGAATCAAAGTCATTTTAGAATATCAGTAAACAACCTATCAACGGGAAAAACCAAATACATTATGTTATATGTAACTGTTATCATAATAAGTAAAAAAAACACATTTACTACAGTTTAACCAAAAACTGGACGAATCATAAAACAACCTTCCGTATAATGGTACGATGACGCCCATTAAACAAGGCTACAGCTCGTGGTCAGTAGACGCTTTTCGACGCAGACGAAACCCACGTGATTAATTTTGTCTTTATTATTATTGGTCAGTTGTTAGCGATGCTTTACGTAACTTTCATTGAGACCCCATGTATCGCATAGTTAGGTGAACGGTCTTATTTATAATAGTATGTAGTAATTAAAATGGGTTTTCATTAATTATTCACGTTGACAACATATGTATATAAACTTCAAAATGTTTAAAGATAGCAAAACAACTATCGAGACGTTTTTTCTGAACTTTGATGAATCTGGCCGTAGGGTCCGTAAACAAAGCAATAAAAAAACCGTAACCTTCAAGTTTGTGGAAAAGTTATTAAATATTCTATGAATATGTCAAAAGTTTTGAATTAACGGTCGAAGACGTATGCATCTGGTATAGTATTGTTTGTAATCAATTAATACTATTTATTTATTCATTATAGGGAGTTTGTTCAAACATAATACATAGTTTTTAATTACAATAATAATGTTGGCTGCTCCCTTTTCGATTATGCAACCCCATGGTACAAAATTAAAACCTGTTCAATACTGGCACTGTGCTTCCGCACAGCGCCAACAAACTGTCAATCCGTTATCTACCATGTAAGGTAATTCTTGCTATTTTTAACAGATTCAAGCATCGATTATCTGTGGTCATCTGTGACATTATATCGCATTTTTGTGTCCATCCGAGGCCTTCCATGTAAGGTAATTCTATTTTTAACAAAATCAAGCTTCAGTTCTTTCTGCTATCCATGACCTATAACTTACCGTATTTTTGGCTTTATGAATAAGGTCAATTCTAAGTGGCCATCTATTACTCGATTTTGATGACAATTGCGTATATGTATTTTGTATGATCTTCGGAACTGTTTTTTTATTTTTATTTTGAAGGCCATATAAAAATAAGTTATGTTTTGAAATATTTGAATGAAAAATTATGTAACCTTCGATACATAACGTCATTACTATTATTATTATTAATATTATTATATGTGCCTACCTTATACCGTTATTATGGCTATATTGAATCAGTTCAAGCATCAATTCAATGTGGCCATCTGTGACATGTCATACTGTTAATATGGCTATACCTAATCTGGACAAACATTAAGTCATTGTTTCATAACGAGATATTTCATGTAATTTTGACTATTTTTCACAAATTTAAGCTTCAAATCTCTGTGGCCCATCTATGACACATGATTTAATATACTTTTGGCTATAATGAATGAAATTAGGCATTAATTTCATCCGTGACCTACCATATGTGGTAGTTCTACCTACATTTATCATTTTTAAGCAACAATTCTCTGTGGCAATCCTTCATCTACCACGTATTATTTTGGACAAATTCAATGATATGTTCTCTGTGCCCATTTGTGACCCATCATATACCGTTATTCTGGCTATCATTTTATAAACTCTCCGACATAAAAAAAACATCAAATCCCCGTGAGCTCCTCCTTGAGCTACCTTTTACAGTAATTCCGACTACCGGTATTTTAAATTAATTCAAACGTTAGTTCACTGTAGCCCTTCGTGACGTGCAGTGGTACTTACGTATAACTTTGCACACGGAACGAACGATACACGAACGATGCACGCAAACGGAATGCACGATGCACGCACGATAACTGATGAATGAATCATGAATGGTGAGCGAAATGAACGATACACGATACACGATTCCCGATGAACGAAACGAAAAACGGTCATTCGAGTAACACGGACATTTTTATATGCTTAACAACAATATTATTAATAGTTGTCAAAAAACAATGCAATAGCTTAATCAAACCCATGAAAACACTTTTAAAGTCCTAAAGTGTGGCTAATTAAAGGAAAAAACCAAACAGATAATAACATAACATAACATATATTTTATTTGGCATAAAATGACATTTACATTTATAGCCAGTTACAAAATAATGCATACATGTGTGTAGCAAATAACATGACAATGAAATACACAATCTTTTCAGAGAACGTGTTTACAGTATTAATAGATCTGTCTATTGTTACAGTTAAAAACTATTTCTACCGAAGCATTATTAGTCATTTTGTCTATTTTAACAATTCTGTTGCAAGGGTAAAGTATATTCTTGTAAAAATGTGAAGAAATACGTATCCAAATTCAAAAATTCAAAATATTTTATTTAAGTCTCTTTCATTTACATTACAAATATTATCATAAAAATCACATATTTTATATGACTAACACATTTGTAAATTACCACTCTATACAGAGTTATAAGAGACTATCACAGATAAATTGATATACAATGACATGATTGCACCTTTAAATTACAATTAAAAGTTCAATTATCCTGTTAAAAGTAAAAAAAAATATATACGAACTGTAACCTTGAAAATCATATTAATTTACATGTCGTTTCTTTCTTTAAAAGCAAAGTATATATAAGAATGATTTGTAATTGAATAGCGGTACACATACTTATTATGATTACCTAATTATCTACACTAAACAGATCAAGCGTTGCACATCTGCCAATTTGTAGACTGTCGGAATATTTCAAAGCTGTCTTCAAAATTGAAAAGGTGCAATAAATTGGGATCGGAGGTGTCATAATTACACGTGTGTGAACCATATACTCCTTAGAACGTATGAACTTATTTTTGCACTCGGCCTTAAATACTTAGACGTAGAAAGACATTGCGCATTTATTAAACGCGTGTGTATACTTTATATTGGAATTAAATCGTGGTTGGAGAAACTTTCAAAGGTAAGCGTTACTTTTTATGCTAAAATATATTTTCCTCTTCTTTATAGCTGGTGTAAATCTTTCACGATAATTATGCAGAACGTCTACTTTCAGTTTCACCGAAAGTCAACATCTCTTCTTCTCGCAAATATCTCGTGAGAAAAGATAAATACGTAACAGAAAGATAGTTTGGTTAATTGCAAGAATGAGTCTTTGTATTTCATCAATAGTTCTTACATAATTCAATCTGATCTTTGAGCAATACTATAAATAATGCACGTTTATGCTTAGGCTAACGTGCAAACGCTCTACACGATTGGTCGTCCGCATTATCTCGGACAACTTTTATATCGTTCTTTTCGTGCAATATTCATCACACGGAACGAACGATGCGTCACACGATACACGATCTGAATGTTGCACGAACGATAAACGCACGATGTATGCAAACGGAATGCACTATACACGAACGATACACGAACATTTTGCAAAGTTACACGTGAACACCACTGTATCATATATTCTGTTTTTATTAAGTAAATATGGCTATATTGAATAAGGACAAGCATCTATTCCCTGTGTCAATCCACAATATACCATGCAAGTTAATTCTGACTAACAAGGTCGTAAGTGGTAGATATACCTGAAGTCTTGAACAGAAATTATTTCAACTACAGTATTGTCAGGTTGTATCTACCACTTACGACCTTTTAAAAACTATATATACCAGGGCATTGTCTCAAAATTAAAAGGTCGTATCTGCCAGATAGAACCTTATTGGAAATAATATTTGTAGATACGACCCTTTAACACATCAATCCTAATTGAAATATCACTTACGACCTTTCTTTATGTCCACATTCTGCTGTTATTATACTCTATAGAGAGAAGGGAACCAGGCTAAAAGGTAGCTGTAGGTTTGTAGATTATTATTCTGTATCAGTCAAAAAAGGTCGTAAGTACCAGTTACGACCTTATAATACTAGGGCGTCGATTTGTATGCACAAATAGACGTCATACTGATGTTTCCAACTCAGTTTGATGAAAATCTAACAAGAGATGTTCGAGATGAAGAGTGGAAAGATTTTCACCTTTCAGGCCCCTGTGACCTTGACACAAAATTACAACCATATGTACAACTACACGTCATAGTTATGCTTTCCACAAAGTTTGATGAAATTCGAACAAGGGGTTTAAGAGATGTAGAACGGACAAGGTTTTTTCACATTCATGTTCTGAAACCATCTGAAATCATACTTCCCAAGAACGACAGCTGGGTTAACCATCCGCCTGTATGCTGCCGTACCGTCCTACTAAAGCCATCGCACCTTGTACAACCTCTTGATAAGAGTCGCTAGGCTGATGAAAAAGCAAAGAATGCATCAGATTAGGGGTTAGTGGTAACGTGCTGGACGAGTAATTCCAGGATTGCTGTTTCGAACCCCGCTGCACAACTAACATAGCTGAAAGTCTGTCGGATAAGACCTTAAACCGTGGTCCAATATACCGGTGTTATACACCGCACCTGTAAACGAGCCAGGGATGTCTACTTTACCGTAGTACTTCATCCTTAAACCTAAAATAAGATAGGGGATGGGATGGGGTGGGTATGTGGCATATCATATCAAATACGATACGACACAGCTGCCCGTCTTGCATGCTAAGCGATATACAAAACAACAGTTCAGAGACGTGTACTATCTGGCAAAGTGCAAGCTCTAGAAAAACAGGTAAGCTTTTAGATTATGTTCAGAAGACCAAAAGAAGGCAAACTACCCTTGGTTAACTTGTTTGGTCAAACCTGTAACCAAAGTTAACATTGTTGAACAAATCATTGAACATAATGAAAAAGAAAAACCACTTAGGAAAGCAAAAGTAATACAATTTGAGCATCATCCAAACCTGATGCATCTTAAACCTCGAGTTACAGACGCAGAACATTTCACAAGTCTTAGCTCTAATTGAGAACCATGAAGCATTGGTAGCTCAGACGCAGATGCAATGTAGCGTACATGCCCATGCTCACTTTGGATGTTACAATTATACTCGAACCACTTCTGCTACCAAGAAAGATTATGAAGATGTCTTATTGGAGAAATTGACCATTGTTCAATTATTGTTACAAATATGTAATACTGCAATCGTGTGTCTAAATTAGTTTATACGAATTTATTCTAGTTCCATTACGAAGAAAACTCTGTAGCTAAATATAACTATTCTGACACAGCGCGTTTGAATGACTGCCGCTTGACAACTATTAACAGACAATCTTTACAACTGCACAAAGTAATTGGGGGCATTGATATAAAACCAAAGTTGACCTTGCTTCATCTATATAAGTGTAAACATTGCTACATTTTCTTGCTCTGATTTCCTGTCATAACCATTGACTGGATTTATTTTAGTGAAATTTAGGAAACTTTAGTGTTATTTACTCTTTTTCAAGCACAATAATTACTTCCACACAAGAAAAACATCTGTATGATAACAAATTACGTTTATATGTGCATAATTATTCTGATGCAGTCATCTTGCATTCCTTTCTACTAGAACCATTTCTTCTATTTCAAGATCACTATTCGCTTTCTAGTTTTTAGGTGTCCTTTAAGGGTTTGAGGTTATATTTCTTATACATGGTACTAATTATACTGATCTGAAAATCGTCCGACACAAAATAGTTCAAGAGTCACAATCAAACATTTAAAGTGACATTATGCGCATCTTACTGCACATAGTGTATTTTTGGTGACAGTTGTATGAAAGCAATTTTCGGTTGCTGTGCATTTAAATATGTTAAACTAATGATAATGCCGCATTAGTATTTGATCCTACAGACGAGGGGTGATGTCCTCCTGGCGCAAGTCACACATAATGTATATAAAAGAGGCATTTTTGGGTGTTACTAAGGTGGTTCTACAGATATATTGGGGTGAAATTACTCAACGAATGTTTTGGTATGCGGCCCGTGCTTAAATGTTATACAGTAAGTCTATGGAAAAAGATTTAGTGTAGTCATACCTATTATCCTTGGTATTGATGTGCACATCATGATTTATAAACTGTATGCATTATGTTTATTTTAACCATGTTTATACATCTGATATATACTGAAATAAATATATCTATTTATAAATTATTGACTGGTTTTCTGATTTATAAACAGATCCCATAAATCGTATACCAGTCCGCTGTTATCGGTGGATTTCATTTTGTGTATGTTATTTTTTTCACACATTTTATGATTGGGATATAACTGTTAATAGGTGCTGTAGTCCATGATGGGTCAATAGGCAGAGTTGTGAATCGTAGTCAATAAGATTATGATTACCAAGCCAATATTTCAAAACTAATGCATATTTTTAAATCCTACTTTCTGTTTACATATATATTATACATTGTGAACAGAAACAGAAAGTGGCAGTAGATTTTAAAATGCTATAACTTGATACAGATGTTAACTGTTCCTTCCATGGAAGGGACACTTAAAATTGTGGCCTCAGACCACAGTTATTTGCCCTTGGTTGACCACAATAAGGAAGCAGTTATAGGTAAAATAGTGCTTGTGTTTGATGCTGGATATTTTAAATTTTTTGAATGAAATATATAGGATAAAGGGTATTTATTGGCAGAGAAGACCTAAAATAGCATGAAAATGATAATTTTATTGAAGTTTTTATGTCAGAAAATATTACTTGACTGCTTGTTTACAGTAGTGATTTTGCATGGTTCCGACCATTTTCAGAAATTATTCATACTCATGAACTTTGACCTGAAATGGTGAAAAAAAATGCCGGTCAACCTATAGTTTACTGGAGCTTAAAATGTTGCACTTGGATGATATTATTCAGAACAGGTTAGTTTTATTTGATCGGAATGTCAGAGAAATTGCCAGCTGGCATAATGTTTATATAGAACATATAGTAAAAACAAGTAATATCTTTAAAAAAAAAAGATGGTCGACGTAGGTGACGTAATAACTATAATATAAAAAAATAAACACATTTTGTGTTTCAGAAGGCTCCCGGGCAGTACACTGCTTATTCCGGTACCGAAACGCTAGCCAATAATCAATGACGCTAGATGTCCGGCCCCGGACAACACCTCGTTGAATACAAAAGTTAATCTTCGTACTGTCCAGAAACCTTGACATAACGTGTTCTGTTTTTTCTTTTTTTGCAACATGATTTAGAATCTATTATAAATAACTATAATATAAAAAAATATACACATTTTGTGTTTCAGAAGGCTCCCGGGCAGTACACTGCTTATTCCGGTACCGAAACGCTAGCCAATAATTTGCAGATTCTGATTGGTCACATTATAACGAAGTTGGTTAGCAACGCGTCCATACCAACGGAAGTTCAAATCAAAAGTATACGACTACGCCGAATAACTGGTCTGAGGCCTTGTATGAACAATGCAGCACGTAAGCCGTTTTTCGGTGTGTTTCCGTTATAAATTAAACGTTGTGATATTGAAAATTGGAACAACTAACAACCAATAGCCGTTCTTTTCCGTACACGCTACATGTTTACGTTACTGTGGTTATTTCCCTTTATGTGGTAACTTCACTGGGTAAGCTATAGTCTCGCTATTTGCACTTCGAAGGCAAACCGATTGTACAGGTTGGCATTTAATAACTGTCCGCCTTCTACAAAATGATGTGACAGTTATAAAATATCAGATCTGTGAAAGGGGTCACACTGAAACGCCAAATTAATTAGGCTAGGTAAGCTTTTGCACACATATACACTATAAGCTAGATCTATTGCACGTTGGACTTGCAGAAATCGCCCGACAATGCGTTTGCTTTTGCATTATGAGTTTGACAAATAGCTGAAAGAATGTTAATTTACATATGTTTGCATAGCGTAGAAATATGCTAATATTGTTGCTGGAAGTATTGGCGCGAACTTACCATGTGACTATATAAAAGCAGATCTAGCGTGACGTAGTAACAGCTAGGTGCGTGGAGTATTAAATATTGTAGATACTAATGCCTGAATTTGCTTCGACTGTCGTAGTTTGTACTTCAATAAAATATATAGAAAGATGTGCCCTAGAAGGAACTTTTGGAATGCTATAACTTGTAGCAACTTTGAAATGCCATTTGTGGTTAGCGTTTCATTAGCGTAAAGCGCATGCGCACTTAAAATTCTGCCGCAAAAATGACCAACTATCAATCAAAGCGCTGAAAGTACTGATGGGACGGTTGTGTTGGCATATGTGAATTAAATTTGAAATGTTCTACTCTAAATGAAAAAGTGAAATGTTCAACTTCGAGTTATATACTGAATTATTCACTCCAATACGTAAAATTGTTCAATCATTTATTTTGTGAAATTCTGTGTAACTACTAGCTACGTGAGCTCAAAGAGACTTAACTGCTTAAGTCCAAGACGATAAAGTCCTTGGATCCGTTGAATTTACTGATATTGTAAAATAAATATACTGATAGGAAAATTATAGAACTTTGTTCTATTCACTCTTAAACAATGTAATGTTATTCATTTTTTTTACTGGAGCTGTTTTTTTTTCACGAAAAAGAGTTGCCAGGAAGTTTTTTCTTATTTTTTGCAATAATTATCATTGAAAAAAAAATGACTGCTATATATTTCAAACATGTACATCGATTTGAAAACATAGGTTAGGAATGTTTTTGGTGCAAATAAAGGTCATTTCCCGGTAAGACATATTTCTTGGTAAGATAAGAGCTACTTGTAATTGTGGTCCCCGGACTTTAAAATGATGAAGGTCAGAGTCAAGGAAATGAACACTGATTTGCAATTCGACAATCTAGAGTATCAGGTTGCAAATATCACGCTTTAGGAAAAACATATTTCCGAAAATACTTCCAAAAGCAAAATTAAAATCTGCTACAACAGTCTAAAGCTCTGCTGACAAATGCAGGACTGATACTATTGAAATATAATTTAAAACATAAACTGCTAGTTAATCCTAGTATGTAGGAAAACTGACAATGTGTACGAATTGCAAGTCTGTCGAATGCAACTCATTATATAAGCTGAAACTCCAAACAGTGTTGCATTTACGCACTTTTGGTATATCACATGTTGACTAGAAGAACATATTTGTTTCATATAACTCTGTATATTCAAGTCATCTTAGAGTACGTTTATTTAACTTATTTCGTTTTTACCTTGACTTGTTTATTCACTAAAACTTGGCAGTAATCATTTAAAATTTTATCATTCTTAATGACTGGCCATATTTTATGCGAGTGTCAATGCTAAGTCAAGAATAAACATTGACCAAATGCGGATATAAACAGCGACATCTATTTTAAATTCAGATTGCGTTTAAACATTTTTTTTCAACTCGAGAATACGCTAGCGAAGATACGTAGCGAAAGTCTTTTGGTTCCTTCAAGTAAAATTTTGTCGGAAAAAAGCACAAACAAAACAAAACGAACACCAAAAACAGACAAACACAAAGCTCACGACTACATATAGCGATATAACAGCAGTAAATGCGCGCGCACAGTACAGGTTCTATACAGTACTCCAATGCGTATAACCGTCTCAAAAATCACATGATCTGTTTGGCGCGGAAATTACTCCACTGCGAACAATTTGTTTGGCTTCGAACTATTTGTTTCGGCGGAGTTGACTTTGTTTTTAGGAACTTCGTATCTCCGAAATCCATAAATAAATTGTCTCGTTTGTTTACTCTGGGTCGGCTGAGAGTTGACAACCATCCCAACGATTTTAAGTTATTTTAGGTTTCGGGGGAAAGGGCAAAATACAGAATGCGTTCTTATCCAGAGGATGTCTGGTTCTTGAACTACCCGATGTACAGCATCGATACATCGGACCTCGGTTTTAAGTCTCAGCCGAAAAGCCATTACTTCTGTTAGTGGAGGAGTGGGGTATCGAACCTGCGATCCCTGGATTTCCTGCTCTTCCATTAGCATAGCTAATGGTCCCTCGGATGAGACCTAATACCAAGGTCCGATGTATCGGTGCTGTTCACCGGGCATGTTTAAAAACCAGTGATACCATATCCGGTACCGACGATAAAAAACCCCAGTCAAAATAATGTAATGAAATGTTACTAATTTGATGCGATTAATAACTTATTAAAGGCAGCACTTTTACCATCAACAACGGTATGCCTAGTGTCCATCAGTCAATGGCGAAAAACAATGGCACATGACTTCGCTGTCGAGAATGCGCTTAAGTTCTATCT
Organism: Saxidomus purpurata; assembly: GCA_022818135.1. Taxonomy (NCBI): domain Eukaryota; kingdom Metazoa; phylum Mollusca; class Bivalvia; order Venerida; family Veneridae; genus Saxidomus; species Saxidomus purpurata. The sequence goes on from JAFMSR010000002.1 coordinate 36,047,268, forward strand.
TTTTTATAAGAAATTTAGTTTTAGGTGAATACAGAAATACGTGAGAAAAAGTTGTGAAGTGGAGCCCGAAAGCTATGAACTATGAACAGTGCAGTTTTACCGTTAAATAATCTTTCAGTCCCCAGGCCTAACACAAAAGACCGGCGTTAATTATTTTCCAAACCCGTTTGCCGTTTCCTACGGAAGCCCAATAGTGCCACTTTGTTGTTTTTTAATTGATTTTTTTCAACATAACTAAGTTGAAAATAATTCAAGATACTAAGTTGAATATTCAAGTTACTTACTTGAATATTCAAGATACTAAGTTGAATATTCAAGATACTAAGTTGAAAAGGGACCACAATGGAAATAGGGACCTACGGAAGCGTATAATGGTCGCAAGTTGCAAGATATTTATGTAGATTTGATGCGAAAATATCACATCATGTTTGAAATCTTAAGGGAAAAATGTAAGATAGTAATAGAAATAATTACATGATAATTGTAACATTCGCTCCTTAAGAATCAGTAAGTAAAATCATTTTGAACAGTATAGTTATTGCATGAAAGATTTATCTTGCTTGTGTAAGATAACATTATTGTTGAAGATGATCTTATATTTAGCTCCGACATCGGTGAAACTAGAGTAGATAGCTTATGAAAATGTTCTCTTTTGAGCTCACCCTAGCCTGCTTGTCTGCCTGCCTGCCTGCCTGCCTCAGAATATTTATTTTGATGATATCTCGACCAAAAGTTGAAACCAGGTCACGCGGGGTTAACTCATAAACCATCTCAAATGATATAAAATATTCTAAATATTGTAGAAACCACATTTTGTACCCAATCATTCGTAAATTTGTTTAGAATGTTTGTCTTGATAAAATATAGGATGCCTTTTGCGTGTTAGATGGTGTTAGATTACTTTTATGTATTTCATCTTTTGGTATCCTACTTGAATCTTACAATGAAAACTAAAGAGTTTCTACAACTAAACACTTAACATAAACAGTTAATTACGTTGAGTGATTGATAAAAACAAACTCAAAACAAAAGGCCGGCTTATATGCATTTTTCAAAACCGATAACCGTTTCCTAATCGACATCTAGCTATTATTTGAAGACCCTTTTGAGAAGGTGGCAAACAATAAAATTATACATCTTGCAAAAAGCTGTAGATCCCTTATCATCATGTTGCTTAAATTTTCTTTTTTTTCAGGATAAGTGAAGCACGGTTGAACAAAATGACCAACACTGGAACCAAATCTGAAGCATATAACTGGAAAAAGATCCTGGTGACCATGCATTCCCAAACTTTTGAATTGAAATCAGAGTCTGGAAAAAAACATGAGAAAAAACTTGTAGCACGTGTCGCTGGAAGAAAAGACGTTGATGCAATTCGCTTGGAAGAGATATTCGAGGCACATTTTCAAAAAGATCAATTCGATGTAAAGTACAAACCAAACTGCTCATACAGTGACTTTATCAGGGACTGTGTTCAAGTTATGAGTGATGAGAAAGATAAGTATCAAAAGTACGATTGTTTCTTTTTCGTATTCCTTACATTTCATAACGAGGACGACGAACGGCTGCACTTCGATGACAAGGTCAAAGAACAAGGACTGAAGCCACTAGAAGACATAATTGAAGAGGTGAAGAAGCAAGAAGTCACGTGGGGAAAACCCAAGATCTTCCTAGTGCAAGCTGATGATGTTAGCTTAATTCCAGAAGAAGAAATGAAGTTTAAAGGTGATACAGATGCGCAGAAGAAAAATGTAGTAAAGATACCACAAGATTCTGATAGATTAATTATCAAATCGACAATTCCGCAGGAAATTGCTAACAGGGATCCGAAAAACGTGGAAATCGAGCCAAAGCCGTCATTCCTCATCCAAGCGTTGAAAAGTGCCTTTGACGAGAACTTAAATGAACAGCACGATGATTTTCTGTCCTTGACAACGACCATCAACGGATTCATGGCCGACTTGATTAAAAACTCCAAACATAAGAGATCCAGCGAGATGTCTGTACCTCTGGTTACTTCAACTTTTACCAAATTGCTAAAATTGAAAAATGCAAAGAAACTTACAGTGTAGACGATAAGATAAAATAAACAGAAAGACTTTCCAAGAAGGTTATACTCCAGCATGTAAATCTCAAACTAGCGCAGTAAACTTTCTAATACTTACAACTGTAAAATAAAATAATACATGGGTACGGATGTTTTTAGAAGTTATTAATAAGTTGTTTTGTGCCGCTTTTCAGCTTAAAACAATTGAATTAGAATAGTTTGGGTTTGAAGTTGCTTGAAGCCTTCCGTCGTATAGTTACTAGGTGCTTGAAGTTTTTGCAGAGGAGGTAAACTGATTTCATCTGTCGAGAAAAGACAATTAACCGTTAATATTTTGATAAGTTTCTACATTTTGGACCAAAACACAAAAGACACCCCTTGAAAGGAACAATATATTAACTATCGGAGACTCTTTAATCAGAGGTATCAACAGACGTAGACTGTCCAAGAACGTTTTTGTGAAAACTTTGCCAGGAGGTAAAATAGCAGATGTTACAAATAGTTTAGATGATTTTGATTTTGTTCGCTCAATAACTTTATTATCAAACTTTGCAAAAACAATAAGATTAATTGTGTAAATACGCACATTGCGTTCATATACGGGGACGGAAATATGGTAAGAAGTTTCTACAAAAGGGATGACATACACCTTAACAACTATGGAAGCAGCAAATTAGTCACAACTATTTACAAAATACTTGCATTGTGATTGGTCCAAAAATTATTACGCACTGCGGTGACATCATAACTCCGTGTATTGCTTCAATGATAAATAACAGTATCAGCAACGGATTTTTCCGGACACTAAAACGCACGTGTTTTACCATTGTTTAAATCAGGCTAGAAAGAGAACCCCAGCAATTATCGCCCATTTTCTGTATTGCCAGCAATCTCAAAATTTGTTGAAAACACATTGCTAACCAACTTCAGTCCTACTTTTATAATACAAATATCATTCATAATATGAAATCTGGGCTTAGGGAAAATCATTCATGTAATACCGCACTAACGAGATTGATAGATGTATTGGTTAAAAATGTTGATAGTGTCATACTTATAGGGGCTATTTTTCTGGATCTTCGAAAAGCTTTCGATCTGGTGGACCATGACATTCTACTGCATCAGTAAAAAATATATTATATCATTATTTTTCACAGAAGGCCTTGCAGTTCTTTATAGACGAATAGGCAACAACTTGTTAAAGTTGGAAATACACTATCTGATATGCTCATTATACCATCGGGTGTGCCACAAGGGTCCATACTAAGACACTTGCTATTTCTTATATACATGTATATAAATGTTATAGCGTTTTGTAATCATAATAACATGACTATCGACTTATTTTCAGACGATTCAACATTACTTGAAGCTGGTTATAGTATATCAAACATTGAATGCCAGCTCCAAGATAATCTTAACTGCATTGTTGACTGGTGCAAAGTAAATGATATGTCCTTACACCCTATTAAATTAAAATGCATGGTTATAGGCACAAAAAGTAAAACGAAAAAAGCTGCAAAGCTATATCTAACAATAAATGGAATCGCCTTAGAAAATGTATGTTTAAAAAAGTTGCTTGGGATTTATATCGATAGTAACCTAAAGTGGCATTTTAGAAATTGACTTTGTAAAAAACTAAACTATAAAATTTCGCTTTTAAAGAATATCATTTTTTACCTCGCTGATGAGATGAAACTGATGTTGTACAATGCATATATACGTTTACGGACAGATGTGAATATCACTCCGCTGTACTTGTTTACAAAACTTTAAATGGTATGACCCCATCATATATGACAGATCTACTCATATTTTCAAAGAATGAACATTACACGATGCGATCTACTTCAAAAATGATTTAGTTTTAAATACATTTTCGAGAACCAATTATTTCAAAGATTCATTTTCTTATTGTAGCATGAAAAATCGGAATGAAATACTAACTAATATACCAACTGCAAAGAAGCTTATATTGTAAATCCTATCTTTTTTAGATAAATCCGAGCAATAATTTTGCTTGTTAACAATTTGTCTACATGTGAATAGACAAATGAAACGCACATACGAATTGAGTTGAGTGTCTGTCGGTGAATATATGAATGAAGGATAGGTTTCTTAATTATTTTGTTAAAGTTAAATAGTTATTTCAACATATGATATTATATTATGCATGTATGTGATTATAAAAATGTATGACGTCATTTACCTTTTTTTCAGATTTTTTTTTATAGAAGGCCGCATTGTAAATATGATGTTGTTATGGATTCCTGTAAATTATTGTGTAACCTTCTGAAAATAAAGATATTATTATCATTATTTTTCTTATTACTATTATTATTATTATCATTATGGATTTGTTCACATAAACATTTTAGATGCTACTATTTGGAAGTTGCATACTATTTATTCCAAAGAGACATATTTCGTTTAATAGAGATATCTCTATCAGGCTCATAAATCTCTTTGTATCAGAAAGTGAGAAGGTATCTCCCAAAATTAAGAGATATCTCATATCTATATCGCAAGCCTTTTTCCAAAAAGAGATATCTCTCTAATTACAAAGAGATACCTTTCGTTTTAGTAGAGATATCTCTTTCACGCTGAGACATATCTTTGTATCACTGAAATATATCTACTAAGCTTTAAGAGATATCTCTAAAACCCAGTGAGATATTGTTTTAACATCATTTGATAGATATCTTTCTATTTACGAGATATATATCTCAAAGAGACATGGATATCTCTCAAAGTCACAATGATATATTTATAGTTACAGAGATTATGTCTGTAAGTAGAAAATATATCATTTTTGAAAGATGTTGTTATGCAATACAGATATCTCTGGAACTGAAAGAGATATCCATTATAAGACAAGATATATATTTCTAAAAGAAATGAACCCTACAATTCATTATGATAAACTTTGTTAATCAGTTCTTCATAAGTTTTCATTTAAAGAATCGACTCGGTAAATTTGAATTCCTTTTTTGCTCAAAATTAGCAGCCTATCGAGTTGCCGCTCATGATTTGTCCGGTGTTCTATGGTTTCTTCTCGTCCTTATAAACGGCAAGTCGAGATCCAACGTTCGTATAGGACTTTGAACACATGGCGGATGAGTTAAAGGGCCAAGAGTCTTCTTGGCTGCTCTTCGTAATGATCCACTTGTAGCGATGCCATTCGAACACAGTCAAGGCAAGGAACATGCAGTCTATGTTTAAGTCGTATATAAAGATATCTAATATGAAAGCTCTTTCAACTTAATCGCTCTCGTGACACACCCCAGATGGAGAGATGGAGAGAGAATGAGACATAAATTATTGAATTAATGTGATTTAATGAGTATCGAACCTTGGTCCATGCGATCCTGAGGCGAACACGCTACCACTGCGCTACAGCAGATCATACAGTCGATTAACAGGTAAAGGTAAGTGTTCAAACAAATACAAGTTTTTAATAATACCCTGGACAGATATTTATCATATACCTATAAATATTCAGTAAAAACTTGATAAAGCCTTTATTCAACCATAAAATACGGCATGACAGAAAAAAAAACGGTATAATCGGCACAGTGCCATAATACACAAATGTATGTAAGAGGTCCATAGAAGATTCGCGCATACACATGACGTGTATAACTTCACTTTTGATTGGTTCGTTACTACTTGTTTAAAATGATATCAAAAATTGACTCGCACTCTATGCCTAATTCGCCGAATTACAGTTTTTTTTGTGTGTTAAATGCTTATTAGCAGTCAAGTGTCCAAAGGCTTATACCAAAAGGGTCACTGATAGAAGTGTGATCAAGAAGTCGGGTTGGCTCTCGTCGCTGTCGGATCATACTCGTGCTCCAAACTCGTATGATCCGACGCATTGTACTAGTATACGTTATAACACGAAATGACCAGCCGGAGACTGACTCTGACTATATCAGAAGTTGAGTCTCCTAGCTGGGAGTGACAGCCATCGCAGTTTAGCGGTCATGTCCTGGGAAGTCACTGGGTCGTACCATGTTTGTATGTACCGATAACCACTGATAAAGATATAAGTGATAAAGGTTACACACAGACGGCCGTACATGTGAAGATACGTAAACCTACACTATATATATTATACATGTACGGTATCAGCATGGTATGATCAGGTGACATAAAATGTTACAGTGGCTACTGGTATTTAGATATGACTGATGTTTACATAGACATAATGTAAATACGAAAACAACATTGCCAGTTTTTATTCAAACTTTGACTATTTGTTACGGGATCTTTGAGAAATTAACTATGAAACTGGATTTATTGGTTTTCGTCTCATCGGTATGGAACCGTTTAATACTAGATAATTTTAATTAGAAAATAGATGATTAAATAATTAAATAGCACGTAAATGATATAGTAATACAGAGCGATTTTTTCGGAAAGCAGTAAAAATACAATATGTTTTTCTAGATGTACTAAAACGCGCATTGTATACCAAATAGAACCAGCAAAACAAAAAAGAAACCACGACAAAATCAAAATTAATGCAAACAAAAAAGAGGGAAGTGAAAGAAATGAACATTATTTATACTTAAAGTTACATTATGCGCATCTTACTGCACCAAGTGTATTTTGGGTGACAGTTTTATAAAAGCAATTTTCGGTTGCTGTGCATTGAAATGTGTTAAACTAATGATAATGCCGCATAAGTATTTGAAGTTGGTGCTTTAGAAATAAAAAAATTAGACTAATAAAATTATAGTTGCTTTCTTGGCAGTGATCTCCCTTGTGTTATTGTTGTTGTCGGTAGAGATTTCGACAGTAGAAGGGAAGCAACTCATGCATGTTTATTTTTTAAACTGACTCTCCCAGTCAAAATAGGAAAAGTAATATTTGGAAAGTTATTATTTCGTACTGGTAGCAGGAAGAGTTTGGTGTATTGGGTTAAAAGCTATTATTTCCTCTACCCTTTTTACACACACCTATCAGCTGGATTTTTACTTTAAAAAATGTGCATAATTCCGCTTTAAATCACAGGAGGATGTAAATGCAAGCCCTCGTTCTATCATTGCCAGGCACGACAGGGATACTCTTCATAACAAAACTCTGAATGGCATTTTTTTAAACAAAATTGTTTCCTCAAAACTACAGATTGTTGACTACATTTTAATGATTCCATGACATTGTCAATTTGCTTGATTTGATACCAATAAACTGGCCACGATAAGATGATACTTGGCGTGTATTGTTTGTTTGTAAACTCTCACTTGTTACTCTTATCTGTCTGTCTAGTTGTGTTTGCTAAACTTGCCGACAATCATTCGAGCTGGAGTTACGGTTGAAGTTGGACTGCTAGAATACAGATACCTACACAAAGAGAAAGACTGTGACAACTTCTTTGGGTTCAGAAAGTGTGATCCCTACTTCAAGGTGTGCCTGAATGATACTTCAATGAGGTTAGTGTACATCACTTTCCTATCCCTGTGAATCTTCATTATCTTTATCAATTATGATTTGAAAAATATCTAGGAAAACAGTCAGAGTTGAAAGTAGTAATAGTCAACCATGTTGTCTGTTTCTTTGGACAGGAATCATATCCAGCACTGACCAAGGATGGTCAACTGCGGGTGCCCCTAAATACGATTATTCACACCAGCAATATTTTGGGCGAAAATGCGACACAGTCGACTTCTGTTACATGTATGACAACATGCATTTATGCAGCAATCAGCCAGAGAATGTTTTCACTTATATTGAAAAAGTTAAAAGCATATTTGTTCACAACAGCCAGGTAATACATTTGGAGCTGAAAATTGTATATGTGTTCTGTATTTCAGTTGTAAATCAAACATAGTCGAGACATCTTCCACGGATAACAAGGATTACCTTAAGGATATCATTCACAACAATGATATCAAACCAAATCCGATATCATTTCACTTAAATGCCCTTCCGGTATGTATAGATATTTATCCTGTGAATCCGTGGTCAGTGAAATCATTGACGTAAACCTTACCTCCTTTTGCTTGTTGTTTTGGTATCACAGTATCCATTAAAAGTTCAAAGACAAACTACAGGTCATATACAATTAATAATGCATTATATTTTAAACTTGGGTTTTTATGACTCGTGTTGATTTGAAACATTTTCAAGTGTTAAATGGGTTACCAGTTCAAAATAGAGCAGAACCCTCATATACAAAAATAGGCATGACTTATCTCCGGGGTACTTCAGTGAGCATATAACTATCTCCTATATATGATGTAGCATTTGGATCTAGAATTCACGCCAAGCTTGCAGATTTTAAAGTGCTGTTAGAAAACACTTACGAATTGATATCTTATACCTTGCTGATAAGTTTTTATTTATCTATCGCTAGATCTCCACTGTGATCGCTTCGTTTTAATATCACATCAATTTTAATTCAATTAATGTGTTCAAACACCATGTCTCTCTGTGTCCAGTCACTTTGTTTATTGAGATCATAATATATATCTTTTTGTGTTATCCTCAGTGTAAAATATACCTCATTATGTTTCATCTTCTCATTGATCATCATTGTCATCATCGTTATTTTTTTTTATTTTATTTTATGTCACTTTTATGAGTTTTACTGTGAAATGCAATGTTGTTTTATAAACATGTTAATGTATACAAGTCATTTGATACTAAAATAAATCTGTCTATCTATTTATAAATCTACTGACTAAGCAGACAAGTTAAAATTTAATGTGACGTTTCACTGGGATACGAACCGGGTACCTTTCGCTTACAGGGCTATTACTCAATTGGCGGAGCTAGCCGGTGAAACAAAGCTTTAATCTAGCAACTTGCACTTTGTCCAACATGAATTTTCAGCCACCATATTTATTTATGTCAATTACTAGTAATGAAAATTGTCGAGTTTCTAATAAGTGTTACTGTGTTAGTGACGTGTCGCATAATTATTTATTGCTACCACTGCATAATTTACAGTCATACTGAAACAATTTTTTATCTGTATTTATAGACAACATTTTCCGTGCAAGTTGAAATATGGAATGAAAATCCAATCCGTGATGATCACATTGATACAGCATCCGTGACATATCGTGGACTCAAACATGTACACGAGAATCGCACATTGACAGGACTGAAGTCGGAGGCCAGGTAAGATGTTGACAATATTTTCTGTAACTCTGTAACACTGAGATACATGTATTACAATCAGTAATCCAACAGTTCGTCTGCTGTCCATAGCGTATTATTTCAACATGACAAATATACTCATTCGTGATTGCCTTTAACTAACATTGTAAATCTAGTAATGTGATGTTAGATGAAAGATTAGAACTTCATTTGTGCTTTCAGTGTGAAGATATACGTAATAATTCGTTGCGACAAGAATTTTTATGGACCGACATGTACGAAACAGTGTTTGTCGGTACGGAATGGCTTCTGTGACAGTAACGGCACACTCGTATGTTACACAGGTATGTAGTTAAATGACCAGTGTCGTAACTTGTAGTTGGCTTAAAATTATCATATAGTTAATCAGTCAGTTAACGTTTTCAATTTGTCTGCTCGAGAATAGGATTGAAACAATTGAAAAACTCCGAAGTGTATAGTTCTTTGACATTGTATCTCAGAACAAATAGTGTTTATACGAAACTAAACCACATGCTGGTCATAAACGTAGTATGTTAAATGTAATACATAACATAATATAGCATAACATAACTTTATTGGCATAAAAAAGCACATAGCAAATTTATAGCCTATTTGATAATAATCAATCTTTATAAATCAAACTCAAAATGTTTATGAATAAAAACTATACCTGTACATCCACACGGCATAAATATGTAGAAAAGAGGGCCTAAAGACAGAGCAGGATTTAAGACTGAACTAAATACATCCAGATGGTATTTTCACGTGATTCTGACACGAAAGTCTGAAAATGTCCACCTTTATTAATTTGCTAAATTTGCAGTCTAATCTTTTTACAAATGAAAGAAAACACATTTTTGTGCTATTACTATTTTGTTTCTTAGTCTAACCGCTCTTCTACCAAATACATAGTTGGGAGGTGGAAGAAGATTCTCTCTTATTCATGTTTAGTTTCTCACATTGACTTTCAGGTTATTCAGGCAAAAACTGCAGTGTACGACAGACAACGACACACACGCTTTCTTCAATATCACCTACTCATCTAGCCTCAAAGTCAAGCACATCACATAAACCAACAAAACTGCCGACAAAATCAACCCGAATGTCACCAAAATCAACCGTTTCCTCCTCCTCCTCATCATCATCATCATCAAAGCTGACACCTGTTTCGACGAAAACGACTACGCCAATAATAACAATGTCAAGCCGTGCGTCGACAAAACAGTCCACATCATTGGTGACTAGATCTACTCGTGTGTTAACCACACCAACGACAGGATCGACAACAAAAATATTAGCTACAACAAGGATATCAAAATCAAGCACGCCTTCGTCAACGAAGACGAAACGTCTGACATCAAAATCAAGCACGCCATCGTCAACGAAGACGAAACGTCTGACATCAAAATCAAGCACGCCATCGTCAATGATGACGACACGTCTGACATCAAAATCAAGCACGCCATCGACAATGAAGACGACACGTCTGACATCAAAATCAAGCACGCCATCGACAATGAAGACGAAACGTCTGACATCAAAATCAAGCACGCCATCGTCAACGATGACGAAACGTCTGACATCAAAATCAAGCACACCATCGTCGACGTTGACGACACGTCTGACAACAAAATCAAGCACGCCATCGTCAACGTTGACGACACGTCTGACAACAAAATCAAGCACGCCATCGAAAATGAAGACGACACGTCTGACATCAAAATCAAGCACGCCATCGTCAACGATGACGAAACGTCTGACATCAAAATCAAGCACACCATCGTCGACGTTGACGACACGTCTGACAACAAACAACCATAACGTTGACGACACGTCTGACAACAAAATCAAGCACGCCATCGAAAATGAAGACGACACGTCTGACATCAAAATCAAGCACGCCATCGTCGACGATGACGACACGTCTGACATCAAAATCAAGCACACCATCGTCAACGAAGACGAAACGTCTGACATCAAAATCAAGCACGCCATCGTCAATGAAGACGACACGTCTGACATCAAAATCAAGCACGCCATCGACAATGAAGACGACACGTCTGACATCAAAATCAAGCACTCCTTCGACATCGATGACGACACGTCTGGCAACGAAATTAAGCACACCTTCGTCAACGATGACGACACGTCTGACATCAAAATCAAGCACGCCATCGACAATGAAGACGACACGTCTGACATCAAAATCAAACACACCTTCGACAACGATAACTACACGTCTGACAACAAAATCAAGCACACCTTCGTCAATGATGACGACACGTCTGACATCAAAATCAAGCACGCCATCGTCAACGAAGACGACACCTCTGACATCAAAATCAAGCACGCCTTCGACAAGGATGACGACACGTCTGACAAAAAAATCAAGCACACCTTCGTCAATGATGACGACACGTCTGACATCAAAATCAAGCACGCCATCGTCAACGAAGACGAAACGTCTGACAACAAAATCAAACACAGCTTCGTCAACGATGACAACACGTCTGACATCAAAATCAAGCACGCCGTCGACATTGAAGACGACACGTCTGACAACAAAATCAAGCACGCCGTCCTCAACGTTTACGACACGTCTGACATCAAAGTCAAGCACGCCATCCTCAACGATGGCGACACATCTATCATCGAAATCAACCAAAGAACAAAATTCTTCGACGTCTTCTGTCACTTCAACAAGATCAACGATTGTAAGCGTCTCAACTAAGAAGCAGAAAGTATCTAAGAAACCGACACCGACAAAGACAACAGTAGCTACCCAATCACAATCAGTGGATACAGAATCAACGGTACCGTCAGCAGTAACGCACATCACACGATCAACTGTTAGAAAAAAGTCTATAAAACCAGAGGCTAGTTCAGTGACATTTATGTTTAGTACATTGGAAGCAAACAATACATCTAGTGATAGATTTTCAATGTCTACTGAATTAAAACCAGCTAAAGAAACAAAAAGTTATATGTCTACAAATTCGAATGCAGTCATTACTTCAGGCAGTCCTTCTCCCTCTGTGAAACCACCAACTCTGTCAAGAGCGACTGCAACAAAGACAAAGTTATACCCAACAAAATCGGCCAGTTCAGTAAATCCTCATTCGAAGCAAGCATTCACAAAAGTACAAACAAACTCTCCGAATGTACAAAAAGGAAATATTGGATACACACAGGATGATGAAAAAGTATGTATAGTACTATTATCATCATTTTTGAGACAGTCAAACCTGTTAAAGCCAATTAAGTTAAGCAACCACTTGCAGCAATTAGTGTTTCATTCAAAGTGGTCAGTTCTAACTACATACTAGTTTTAACTTTTAAGTGGTCAGTTTTGTGGCACCTGTTGTGTCATAAACAACGATAGAATTATTACAATTAATTTAATGAGAAATAGACAACTAAATTTCTTTCTGATTATCATTTATATCCCATCGAGTTGAAAACCGCATTACAACCTTAGCAAATATCCATATGAGCTTAGTTGTAAAGTTAACAACATTGAGTGTACTCGTGTGCACACTTTGTAAATAAATTCAGTTTATCAGCCCAAGATTATAAGAAATATGCATTTTACTGTAGGTTCAGTTCCGATGTTAATTAAATTATATGAACACTGGTCCTATTTCATTATTTGCAGAGCGGTACAATACCGATTGCACTTGGAGTAACAGGTGGTGTTCTGTTCATTGTAGCATTTGCAGCAGTGATTATTGTCTTTAGAAGAAGGTATGTATATATATTTGGTAATTAGTCATACCAAACTTAAAATGGCAAATTGTCATCTATGTTGTATATTTATACACATTGCAATGTTTCAGGTACTTACTTTGTAGCTTTTTGTCGCAGTCAGTGTCATTGACTGGCAAAAGTAAAGCTTTCGCATTGAAGGAGTTTTACATGCTCTGCAAAAACCAACAATTACTACTGCCTGTTTCTGTTAAACTCTATAACTGAAGTCAAACTAAATAACCTCCAAAACATAGATAATAGAATAGTTCTATTTTAACTTAACCTAAAAGTCTCAACAATGCATTCCCAGTCATCATCGATAAAATCATCGGTTTAAAACATTCTGCAGTACCGTAAACCATTCAATAATGTATCTAGAGCTGTCGTTGGTCAATTAATGGGTGGATGCGATTTATTACAGAAAGCCTCTATATTGATTAATTGTGGTGAAATTAGGCCATTTTTCGCCATAGGTTCTTCTTTGAAATTGTATGTATTTATCATTTTACGTTTATTTTAACACATAATCTAAGTTTCGAGAAAACATATCTTCTAGATGTAGGGAGTGCCCCTTTAAGTCTTGCTTAAACAAAATGGCGGATTTCAGGATTCTTTCTTTCCGTACCTTTTGTAAAATATAGAGATCAAGAAAACATTTGTAAAATATTCTGACGAAGAAATTTTTTTTTATAGTTTGTCAATACTTAATTCACATCATATGAGAGTAATATGCCAACATTTTGAGACTAGATACACAAAACATTTGGTTTTATTGCAGACGACCAGCATTTACTCCTGTGTTCGATGACGATATATTAGCAGACGACAATCATATTTCTGTTCGCGGGAATTTGTCTCTGCAGCTAGATCAGATAGAGACTGTAAAATGTGCAGGTCCTCGGGAAAGACAGCTTGGAATAGACAATCCCACGTATGGCACAGTGCATACTGAGTCGGAATCATAATCTCATTATTTCCATACCATTGTCATTATATATCGGCTGTTCTATGGAAACCCTCTGCAAGAGATAAAACAGAAAAATACTACCGTACAAAGAAGACCAAAAATGTCATGTAAACCAGTCGGTGTAGCTATTGCAACTCATACACATGCAAGGTATATCGGCCAGCAATCTGTTGTTGCAAGGGGAAAGTATGGACGGACGGTTGGTATATTTTCCACGAGCACGAAATTATGTGTTCAGAAAAACGTTTGTAAATAATTTATTAAATTTGTATATTAAATGCAATATAAACTGTTGTTGCCATGGCTACAAGTAACGAAACTGTCTCATTACTTATATCTGAGTCACGTGTTAAACTTTATACGAGTAACATGTTCTCGAATGATTGACGTTATAAGTGTGCATGTTGTTAAATTATTTGTATATTGCTTTTGTTACACCCGTTTTTGTTATAATGAATTGTTTGTGAGTTTGATTAGATGAAAACAAGTTCTTGTTATCTTTCTTCTTTAGTCTTTCCGCCCGTCTGTTCGTACATCAAGCTCCTTGTAGTAGACACAAATCAGAATGGATTACACTAAAACATATTTGCATCTTTCGTTCATGTCGAACCAGCATTAACGGCAAGTACTTCTAAGAAGCAGGAAATACTTTCGACTCGTTAGAGCTAAATGATTTGCAACCAGGAACGGCCAAGTCAAGCGAAGGCAATGTAGACATCAAAATTAATAGCTCATATTAGGTATATAATTGTCATAAACTTAGCCCCACTTAGTTTTCTAATGCACTAACCTTGTCATTTCACAATCAGTTCTAAAATGTGCGAACATGAAAATTCTGTCAATTGCCTTTTCTAGGCAGGTTGAAAACAAACCATGTGACAAAGTAGAGACATCATTATCAAAGCAGATCTTTTCCAGAAATTATTTGAAAATAACTAGTTAATACTTATTTCCATCAATATCGTTGAAAGACAACTCCTTACAGAACCTGGTTGGTGGAGATATATATGTGGTGCCTCCTTGCCTCCATTTATCTGTAGGTTTTAATATTAAGATCCGTATAAAGCTGTATGTGTTCTATTCACCCTTATGTAGCCCTGGTCGTCTGATGTTTAACATAAAGCTGGCGTTTTAGAATATATGTCATTTATCAAAACGAGTTTGGATTTTCTATACTTCAAATTCGACCTTTTGTCATTTTGATAGCTCTTGACCGTTTATGAATCAACTTTTCCCTGACGATATCTTAAATGGCAACTAGGAGATCTTCATGCAAAATAGTGATCGTTTATATTTGGAAGAGGGCCTACAGCATATTTAGAAATTAATTGATCACGAGGCCAATAACAAGGTCAAACTCCACATGCATAAATTATAGGTGTCCGTGAAACTTGATGAAAATTTAAAATTAATTCCATGTATTTCAAAAATGCATCATGTCAAACAAAAAAAAAGTCAACGCCCTTCAGATCTCTTGTCTTCATCCTCAAACCTTGTAGATCTTCATACAAGATACATTATTGTACAACAACATGATACTCTTCTTCTTGACAATCACAAAATTTACATTTACGATCGGTTACATTGGTATTTGCAGGTTTATGCCACCTACCAGTTTCTATACTTAATCGATGAGAAGAGAGACGGAGTTGAGAAGAGCTAGTACGATATTTCTAATACACAATCTATTTAATATTTGTTGCAATCTAAATGCCCTAACGTACATGTATTTATAAATGTATGTGTTTTTGTACCGTTCATTCTTATATCTGAACGTCACAATACTAAACTCCGTATAGAGCTGGATGAGTTCTATGGATATATGTCATTTATCCAAACGAGTTTGGATTAGCTATACTTTAAATTAATCCCTTTTTGTCTGTGATCGGAATTTCGATAGCTTTTGCCCATTTCCGAGTCAACTTTTCGCTGACGATATCTTGAATAAAAAATAGAATACAAAATGTTTTATTTAGTTAACTAACTTGACAGGATAACTACGAGGATATCAATAGTCTGTCTGTGTACTGTTCCAATTAAATTCTATAAAAACTGAACAAAAAACGTAGAATAAACTTGAAATGTTTAACTTTTAGGTTACAAACAGTGGTCACTGAATTAAACTTTTTTAAGAAGTCAGGTTCCATTCTCCGGGTCATCATTTGTATACCGGTTTCATTTCCAATAATTTGTGTTGTGATCTTATTTTTGTCAGTTTAGTCTTGCCCTTTGATAGTTCTTTGCAGACATAAGTACAACAAAGCCACTTGTACCAGTGATTAAGATACTTTTGAATGTTAAAGGGACAATTTAAACAGTTGTTCAACTAGTGAAAAAAGGCATTGTCACTTTGTAGGTAGGACCCATGGAACTGGCTTTAATGCATAGCTATTTGCAAAAAGAAACAATTAATTTTCCTTGTATTCAATATATATAAAATATATTAGTTAAACATACCATTATATCATATTATTGCACGATTATCATTGGGGTATTGGTGTTATGCTGTGATAGCATGTCCATGTAAGGAAATGTTTGTTTTTCTTCTCTTAACATTTAGTGGCAATTTTTTGGAATCTTGAAAATTGACGGATCTTTTATTCCATAAGATATATCTACAATATCTACGGCATACATAAACTGTTCTGGGACATCGCCTTCTGCGACCAAGCCATAGGATATCATCAGTGTCTCACAGTAACTCCCTGAAAGTAAAAACTCTGTAAACATAAAATTGTTTATTGTTAAACACATTGCATCAATGTAATAACTGTAATGAGATTGAGTTTCAATTAAATAAATATTAAAGTGCTAAAACCTGTCACTTTCTTAGTTTAAGAGCATTATCCATGAAGTGTTAAAATTGTCTTGTTTATTTACTTAATTTCCCTTTCAACAATATTCTATGGGTTGGTTTGGTACGGAAAGGTATTTGCTGGCTTGGATGAGCGCCTTCGCATCCTGTCTTTTACTGAGTGGTGGAATGGTATTGACTTCCTCCGCTACCTTAATTGGATTTATGTGCATTGTCCCAGTGATGATTCTTAAGGTCTTGTTCCAGCTGTCCCGTAGTATTCTGTTGTGTCGTCTGATTTGGTGCCAAGTTGGTGCCAGCTTACTTTTGTAATATCTCTAGTTTCGATGGGCCCTTATTTCAGCATTTTGGTTGCTACGTAAGTCGCATGTCAGTGGTTACACTTAAGTATGTAGCCCCCTCCATTTATATCGGATGAAGGCCGCTAACTTTGACGGTACCAACCCTCTGTGTTTTAACAATAGGAACAGAGTTTTTCAGGCCTTTTCTGTGTTCATCTGTACGTATCAATCTTTTCTCGCAGGAAATATTTTGCAACTTAATCGCATCCTTAAAGTAGCAGTTGATACATACTCATCTAAACACCAAATCACAAGGTCTTTTATATAGAGAGCAGCCTTCACCCATCTGGGAAGGTCATTTATGTAACATTTTTCGTTGTAATGTATCGTCGATTTTCTTGGGTAGTGTATTTGGAACGGCATTGTCTGGAGCAAGCTTGTTAGTTCACAGATTTACAATTATCTCTATGGTTTTCCGAATCACACTGGTTGGACTGATGGGCGATAGCCTGAAGGCTTTCTTCGATCTTCCGTTTGGAAAGGGTATCATAGTCGCCTCTATCCTAATATATGGGAGTTTACTAGTAGCTTCTCTCCAACTAAAGTTGTAGATCTGAAGCAGAGTGTCCATTGGGAAGCAGCCAAGGTGGGTGATGCCTTTTCCGTTAACTGCTCTGAACTACTGTTTCTTCACTCCTTTTCCTCTTTGAGTGCTTCTCTCTAGTGGTTTCTGCTAATGGAGATGTTACTCACATCTTTAAAGCAATGTGTCATTCTCTACCATTTTAATTTACTAGTAGTCTGTTGTTGAGTAGTTTGGAATTTTCATTCTCATATATAAAAGTAAACATATTAGTAGTTTTAAATAAATCTACATTGAACTTTGTCTAATCTTTTGTTGAATAGTATATGGAATTTTCCCTGTTTATTTCTGACATCCTTCATTTAAATACATTATGATTTCGGTAACCTTTGTGAAAAGAAAACACCGAGTCAAATTGACCCTAGCTTTGAATGTCACGTGACAAACTGTACCCACTGAAGGTTACTAAATAGAACAACACTGCCTTTATACTAAATTTGTAACAAAGTGTGTATATCTCTTTTAACATTTGAGCACTAACTATGTCACCTTTAACCTTTCAACACTGGCGACGATATGTTGTCAACTGTATGTAATGTTCCACACATTTCTACACAAATAGATCCCGAATTCTATCTAATAAAATAAGCGCTAAAATTTCTTCCGTCGTGTTGAAAGGGTCTTCACCACGTCAATTTTGTCAAATTTTCGTCGTTTCGTTGCGTATTGTCACGCGGTGATGTAATAAACTACAGTGTTTCATATCGATGCCAAACTGTGCTGCAGTTACATGTTAAATATTTCATCAACATAATTTGTCCTACTTTATTTATAAAAGACTCGGGTTTTCATTTCTTGTAAATCACTTCAAAACTATTTACCGTTTCGTAGCACAGAAGCAGTTGTAATTGTCTCTAAACTGTCCTTCGTTGTAAACCGATATGTTTCGACATGAGTGCCGTCAAACTCACCATCTGATACATGGTTTGCATTGTCTGTAAGATATTTGGATGTTTGAAGCAAATGAGAATAATACAAAATAAAGTTTAAGTGTATCAAACCAGGAGCACAAAACAAGACTAGTACAGCAGGTAAACAAAACAAATGAAAGAGAATGACCTGAAGAATAATATATGAAAATTTCAGACTTTCTTGTGCTACTAATAACTTGTTTCAGCTCGATTGTAAATGAAAGAAGCTGCATATTTAGGCTGAGGCACGTGTAGTATGAACAGATTGACCCACACCACACCTAAAGTGACTTGACACATTTGTGTGGCTAAACAAAACGCCACAAACACTTGCCACACGAAGTTTAACTTCGCAAGCATTACAACACTACGCCATTTAAGCGTAAATCCCTGTTGGGATGAACAACACGTTTAGTAATTTGTTTTATATACAAAAAGAGAGTGCTCACCTGGGATACAGACTGCTGACATATTTGCTGAGTCGTATAATTTATGACAGCCTTCGTCGTCAATACTGTATGTTATTCCCTGAAGTACATAAGATACTTATATGATTAATATGCTTATGGTATTTAGAACTGTTTTGTTATACGAAAAGAAATGGAACTTCCTGCAAAAAAAATTGCAATTAATTGTAGTGGTTTTATCTCACGGTAGGTCAGAACTTCTATTTTATCATCAATGATATGTAATGAATAACGAGTGCGCTACAAGATGTTTACTGTTGGCTCTGTTAATTCTTTACTTAGTAAATTCATAACGGCCAAGAAGAATCTTAAAATTTGAAGCGTCATTGCCATTGTTACGTAAAATCAAAAGCGACAGAATTGTAAGGATGTATCGAATGTAAGAAAGATGTCAATACTAATTTGAAAAGAGGATATTTAAACAGTAACATTAACTTACCATGGCAAAATCTTTGATAGTCGTAATTGTCGTCTGGTTATCTGGTGGGTAACCAGGTAAAAATCCACTCACATTTAAACTGGTGTAGGACTTCTTATTTACTTCATCAAAGGCTATTTTTCCACTTCCGTTATAATATATATTCATGGTGGCCCCTTGAAATGACAATATAGCATTTGCAAACAGATAAGCGTTCGCCTCCCACCGTCCATTGGCACAACAAATAGTGTTCGTCACTGGCGTAGAACTTCTGAGGAACGCGTGCTCCAAATTTTTTATGAAATTTGTAGACTTCAAATAGCTCCCATGCTTGAGGCTAAGCGCCGTAGAAAACTGAATCAGCAAACAAACAAGGAAATAACTAAGAAAAATCCGTGACATTTCGAAGTTACGTCTTTATCTAATTTCGATGTTACTTATGTATCTATCACGGTTAAATTTATTGAACCTTGTATGACAAAACGTTATCAATGTAGTGTACATGTACAGTTGGCATACATTTATCATAAACAATATACTATTGTATACATGTATGTTCAGTAGCTCATATATAAACTAAACCGTTTCGAAAAATACAACAACATTGAATGGTGCTGTGGGTAACTGTCTTCTTGTCATATCTTGCCACCGTGTGAGTGTTTCATATAATACAAATTCGTGGTCAAGACAGAACTAGTGTAATTCATTTTAAAATAGCATTCGGGTTATTCTAGTTTACGTATGTGAACACTGCATAGAGCATTATCTTTTTTATATCTCTGTTTTCATTATGAAGTTTTACCATGCTCTTTATATCTGCCGTGACAATACGAAATCTTGAACAAAACGTTTTGACCCAAGTTCATTGTTTTTAGTATGGGTTATTTTCTGATGAGAAAGATTCAAATCTGTTGCTTTTCAAACATTAACACCAAAGATCAAAATATGCAATTATGGTGTGTCAGAGGCACCAATCTCTCTGTCTCTCATCGTCTGTCACTGTCTCTCTCCCCCCCCCCCCCGCACTCTCTCTACATTCATGGTCTACATCGTCACCCCGGACAAACCGATGCAAAAAGCTGTCTTCTTGAGCTCCTCCATCCTGCCATACAATTTCAACTACCTTCTGGCCACTTATTATTTCTTGAGACTTGACTGATCATACAGGGGACATATCTGAAGAGAATACTTTGCTGTTTTGTCTGAAACACCACAAGAGCATTTCAGTGATTAGGACAGCTTCAATTTTTTGATACATATGAGCGTTGAGCCAGTTGTGTCCTGTACGAATCCTGAAAAGAATGACTTGTTTCCATCTGTCTAGTAGATGGCACTCATCTTTAATATATGATAAGATAATATTTATTTTTGCATGTAGTACATGAATTGCTAAAACAACAATCAAACAATATACAACATGAGCCATACCACACCAGGGATAACACAAACGCAGAGTAAACTCTTATTATACCCCCGAAACGAAGTTTAGGCACAGATGCTTGGGGTATGGACTCGCCATCCAATCTATACTTGTCCCATATTGTACGGAACGTATATAAATACAAGATTTGAAACAACTGAAAACTCCCATCGCATATTGAAGGCATTCGTGTAAATAAGGAATAACTAACCGGTTTTTCCGATGCAAAACAATATTCTGAATAAAATCCCACTCCAATTTGCATCGAATTCTGTTGAATTAAGAGAATTTCGAGGAAAAACACTTCTGTCTCTTGCGCACAAATCAGATTTAGTATATACATGAAGTTATGAAAATAGGTTCCCCGCTTCGCAGTATATGAAATAGCGTGTGCGGGGTACCATTATGTTTACAGTTGTGGGAATGCTATATATAGCGGTAAATTTTAAAGCAGATTTATAAATAAAACGACTGGTTACATTTTTATTGCCTAAAGTTTTCGAATCGTTACTATTTTTAGAAACAGTAAAGGTGAGATGTGATAGAGGAAATCGATTTGTTTCAAATCTTGTATTTATATACATTGTCACCATACACATGTGATCAGTAGGTAAGTAGAATATTTAATTGGTTAGCTAACACGCAGTTGTAGGATGTATATAAGGTACTGCAGTGAGCAGGGGCGAGGGTCAGGCCTAAGGGGATGAGGTCCAGACCCCAAGCATCTGTGAGTTTAGGGGGTATGTTGGAGTCACCCGGTGGTTGGTCGGTCGGTCGGTAGGTCGGTCTGTTGCATTTACCTTTTCCAGAGCATAATTTGAAAACAAGAACCATAACTCTATATATTGAATAAGTACAGAGGTATTTCTTTTTGTTACTTTCCCTTGTCCGGAGCATGACTTGAAAACCACTTGTTGAACTTAATATATTAGTCAAGCACAATGAGAGAAAGGGTAGTATACAAAAACCATAATTCTATATTGGGTAAGTACAGAGTTATTGCCCTTTGTTACTTTTCCTTGTCCGGAGTATAACTTGAAAACTGGTTGGAATTCAATACAACTTCACGCAATGGTCAAGCACAATGAGAGGATGTGCAATGTACAAGAACCATAACTCCTTCTTAAGTAATCACAGAGTTATTGCCCTTTGTTACTTTTCTTTGTCCAGAGCATAACTTGAAAACTACTGCTTGGAATATATGTTACTTCAAAAGCATGCGTGTTTTGGAAAAAAAATTATTCAGTTTTCTAAATCTTCGAATTTTAGGTTTTGTGACAGTAAAGATTTTAAAATTAAAATAGATAAATTAAAAAAATTATTGGAATTATACATCTTCTGTACATGCTTTATCATGTTGATAAATAACTGTGGGTCAATAAATAACTGTTAAGACACAAATGAAGTAAAAAGGTTACTTCGATACGGGTAGTTTAACAGGGATAACAAGACAACATGTTATTAGAGAAGTTCTCTGTTGTTTTTTTAGTAAGTTTGCAGGTAAAATACAGATACGTATGCATAATCAATAATGAAAATTACAGAGTACTAGATTTTAGTTCTTTTTATCTTTACAAGATTTTGGAAAGACCGATGATATTGGACTTCCAAAGTTTACGGAGATCTTACTAGCCAAAATCTTCAATTAGTCTGTATCTCTCACTATATTTAAAAAGCATGTATATCTACGTTCACAAATGAAATAAGTCGCCAAGTTTAGTAAAACATAAAACTCCTTAAATTTTGTGCAAGGCTAAATGGTGCAGGTAGCACTTATTACTGATTGTGTTCTTAATTTTACAAATATTTCCTGTAAGAAGGAACCATGCGACATTTTTTTTCAATATTTGTTGACATTTATGACAATTTGTGTATGATTAGTGAGGATAACAGTATATAACCGAAGTCTTGTTGTCATGACAACTAGATGTATCCTTAGCTTCAGTACTATAACTTTTGTTGATATGAGTTAAACGAATCATAACGCCTTATTATATCACGCTTCTCGTGGATTCATTTTGCTCCGCGTATATTTTTGTGTTATGCTGAAGTAGCATGTCCCATTTAATGAAACGAATCTCTGATTATTTAGTTGCAAATTTTGGGAATCTTGAAAATTGACGGATCTTTAATTCCATGAGATATATCTACAATATCTACATTATACATGAACTGTTCTGGGGTATCGCCTTCTGCGACCATGACATAGGATATCATCACCGTCTCACAGTAACTCCCTGAAAGTAAACAAAACTCTATAAAATATACAATTTTGTAGAATTACAAGTGGCCAATATTTTCGATTCAGCACAAACTAATTGTAATTTGTTTGAGTAACTTTTCGAGAGGATGTGTTCAAATTGACATCAGCCGTTGAAAGACGAATGGCTCACTATATCTATAGTGGGTAACTAAATCTGTAAACAAGCTTTGTCGCTAGTAATTTTGTAACGAAGTCAGCATTTAGTTACTCCCTTTTTAAAGATATGACCGCTTTGCTTCCTTTGTTATTATATTTGAAGTCACAAATATGTCATATTTTACTTACAATACTGACCAAAAGGTGCTGTCAAAAGCACGTAAGGTCTCACATAGTTTTCTCTCTAAAAATGTAAAATAACCTACTCTAAGAAAAGTCTCGTGTCATGTTGAAAGGTTCTTCACTACGTCACTTGTTGCCTTTTGCCACCCAATGACGTCATGTAGCGTAGTTTTGCAACGTGTTGACGCCATGAAGTGCAGTGTCAAAATGTTCTCCATTAATTACATTATTATAAGAATCTACCAGAACTTTTTCAACTTTAATGAATTTTTAACATTAACATTCAAAATTTCTCTTTTTTTACCATTTCTCAGTACAGAAGCAGTTGTTATTGTCTCAAGACTGTCCATCGTTATAAACTGGTATGTTTCGACGTCTGTACCACCAAACACACCATCTGATATCTGCTTTGCATCTTCTGTAAAATAGTTGTTTGTAGTAAGTTGGCATCATATGGAACATTTTGTTCTCTACTCGCTAGCAATGATAAGGCTGGTCAGAAAATCGATAAACAGGTAGTAGCGGCCGGACAGTTCGCTTGCGGTCGTAAATTTTCCGAAACAGACCGGAAAACCGCTGATTGTTTCGGCAGCTCAATCAATAAAATCGATATTTGCTTGCGTAATATTGCCCGAGGATATTAAGATGTACTGTGTATTACGCTAAAATAGAAATTTTTAATCTCATTGCATTCATCCCAGCTATCTTTTTGTACTATTACATTGTATGTTTAAAAGCACTGTTGTAAAATGGAGATTACAGAGAAATGAAGCAACACTGATTTGAATAATAGAGCTATTATAGATTTATCAGTTTGAGGGGAAATGTTGTTTTTTTCATGAATATACCCACGAATTTCATTAACTTTTTGTTAAATCTATGCAATGCACAGAGCTATTCGTGTAATAATTGTTGACAGGATCATGCGGACAAACTACGAAGTAATAAGCTATTAATCTTTATATTGTTGAATTAATTTAAATTTATTAAATTGAATCACTATTATATCAAAGCATCCGCTTTAATGTAATTAAGTGAAGCTTTACAACATAAATCATACACGGCATCACCAACTTGTACCGCAATGACAGTCGCCTTTCACAGCTTTCTTCGTACGTGCTTAACAGTCATAAGTGGTTGTATATCTTGAAAGCAATTAGTTCTCTAAACTTAAAAGCTAACAAAAACTACCTTTAAAAAAGATGGTCCGCGCAATTTTTAGTATATGAAAGCGATTGGTAGCTTGATTCTAATATTGATTGTGAAACAATGAAATAACGAAGTTTTCATTAGGCATATACAAAATCGATGTCATCGATTTCATATTCTGTTAGCTGTGAAAAAACAAACAACACGATAGACACAATGCATGAACGTGTGCGTCATCTTTGAAAATTTGTTATTTCATAACTTACAAGGTAGATGTTACTATCGTTTAATTAATTACGGTATTGTTTCCCGTGTGCTTGACGCCAACGTTACACGTGCGTAAAATCTACAAGATAGAAATAAATGTGCTACAGCAGAAGCTTGAACGACACATTAAGTGTCGAGGATTATTTTGAAATTACTCACATGAAATCATGAACGTTTCTTCGAAAAATTATTTTAAAGTGCGAGTTATTTAAAGGTTACTTTTGTTAATAAAAGGAATACTCAAGTAAGGTCTTTTTTCGTTGTCCCTTTCCACAGTAGTTAATTGCTCTCTAAAAGCAAACAGTAATACATTTATTAAACTAACTAAAATACATTTCATTGTTTCTGAGATTGGTGTACAATAAAAAGATATATATAATACACACATTTAGGGTAATAAATTACCAAGACTAACAAAGACTTTTATTGCCCCTAATAATCCATATCCGTTCTAGTGTTTTTTGCCCCGGGGCTATTGTAAAACGCAAGTGGTAATTCTTATGACAGATTTTAAGTTTCTTTTAAAATATGTAAGTTTACAATAACATCTTTATTTGCTTTTTCTTTTTCAAGTTCTGATATTTGATCAAAATACTAAAAGTACATAATTCACAAACTTATTTTTCGACATTACATGTACCTGATTTCGATTTCTGACCGGTCTTAACTTTTTTCATTTGTCAACCACCTTTAAGTTACAAAATGTTTATAGGGGGACCAAAGTAGAAGTAAACGACTGTCAAAATACGCACAAATAGCAAAGCAAAAACAACTCACCACATTTATGACAGGTGAGATCTATCCGGACGAACGGATTCTGAAAACATATTCTTTCATATAAAATAAGCGTCACATTTGAAAGTGACATACGTCTTGTGTATATGTGTTTTGTGTGACATTACACAGTCCCGTGAAAATGTGTAAAAATTACAATGTATACACAAAATCTTTTTTTCACAGGTGTTACTTTACCTGTTTACGTTAGTTGAAACAAGGTGAAATTTAGTCCTTTGCTACAATACAGATATAACTTTAACCAAATGCAGTCCTTTTCATTTACTCATTTAATTTCACAGAATAAAGCATACCGAGACTCGTTCGAAGATTGGTACAATCTTATTCCTTTTTTTCCTCTTCTATAAGTTATGCCATCCTTCGTTTTACAGCAACAATACAATACAAAATCATCCGATTTTAATACGATAGTAATCGACACTTCCGTGAAAATTACGGACGCGCCCGATCTGTATTACGATTACTTTTTAACTGACTGTACTTTATAAAAATATTTAAAAGGTAAGCGAAATCCTTCAAATATTTTTTTATTTTACACCAATTTATAGTTGATATAATTCCCTTACCGATATCACTGAAGCAAAAACAATCTTATAATTGATGTTCTATGTATGGGTCAAAGTATTGAGACAAATGACCCAAAAAGCTGACTAAAAGTCTTGCATCCTTAACATTTCATATGGAAAATGCGGTGGTACTTTTTATTAAAAAGGTAAGTGAAATCCAAATTAATCTTTTTGAAATTTACATCTTATAAAGAGGAAAAATAATATTAATTCGTCTGACCGAAGCAAAGACGTTATTCACGGTTTTTGATTTATAGGTTAAACCGAATCTCCCTTCTTTGTTTAAGTGTAAAAGCCGCGTCTAATCGATTATCGGGAAAACATGAAAGTTCCATATGAATACATTTACCAAATGTATCGAACCAAGGTTATTTGTGTGGCGAAACAAACGCCGTAAACACCTGCTGACTGAAGCCCAAGTTAACAAACATCACAACACTGCTTCATTTAAGTATATACATGTTAACAAAGTGTCATAATCGACAGGTTTAGTGTTTTGGTGATTGTCAGACATAAAACAAAGAATACGTACGCGGAATACAGACTATTGACATATTTGCTGTGTAGGGTTCTTTAAAACAGTTATCGTCGTCAATATTGTATGTTGCTCCCTGAAGTATAAAACAAACTTATAAGTTTATTTAAAACTTGTTTTGTTAAACAAAAAGAAATTGAACTCCTTGCAAAATATGACAATTGACTGTTGTGGTTTTATCTCACGGAAGGACAAACCTTATATTTTAGCCATAATCAATTATAATAAGATTACCTCTTTTTGTTATAACGCAATTGATGAAAGTACATTTGTATTAGTGTTATACATGATGCAGTATGCTTGAACGTTTTGGCCATTTGCCAAATGTTACATGAAATCAAAAGCGACAGTAATGAATGTAAGTAAGATCTTAATTTTGTCCCCTTTAAGTAGGAATAGACTGTCTACTTAGAGAAGTTAAACTGTAACTTACCGTGGCATAATCTTTAATCGTCGTAGATGTCTTATTATAATACTGTGGTTCACCAGGTAAAAATCCCCTCACACTAAAACTGATATAAGACTTCTTGTTTACTTCATCAAACGCTATTTTTCCAGTCCCGTTGTAATAAACAGGCATGGTGACGTTTTGAAGTGTAAATAAAGTATTTGCATAAACATAAGCGTTGGCTTCCCAGCGTCCATTGGCACAACAAATAGTGTCTTTCACTGGTGTGGAACGTCCGAGGAACGCGTGCTCCAAATGTTTCATAAAATTTACAGAGTTCAAATTTCTGCTATGTTTGAGGCTATATCCCGAATCAAACTGGATCAGCAAACAAACAAGAAAATAACCGAGAAAAAAACGCGACATTTTTACGTCTTTAGTTTTCACATACCGACCGCCTATATTTATTGAACCTTGCGTATCAGTTTTGTGTACATGTGTAGATTAGGGTTGTTTACCCTCGGCATATGACCATGAAGTTTTGCGTGTATATATTGGCTTTAAATGTCACAACAAAGTATCTCTTTTTTTCTATGGTGTTATTCTGTAGGCGCATGTCAATCTAACGAGACGAAACGTGTTTTCTCTACTCCGCGTACTTAGTATCAAATATTTGGAATTGACGGGATATTTAATCACATGAGATAAAACTACACATAAACTTTTCTGCTGTTCTGTGGCATCGTCGTCTGCGACCATGACATAGGATACCATGACCGTCCCGAAAGTAAAAATAAAACTCTTAAGATATATACACTTTTGTAGTCTTACAGGCGCACAACATTTTCGAAAAGATTTGCACATATTGACCATGATGTGACTCACTTAAAAGCGATGGTTTAGTCAAATTAAATCAAAACTGTTTTTAGTGCAGTCTTTCGTTGAATATTGTACAATATTTTTATTTCAATTTCTAAATGTGTAGGTTGTGTAACAAAATCTCTAGCGACATGTCAAAACTAAATTATTCCACATTGAAATATGACAGTTTTGCTTCCTTGACTATAACCTTTGTAGTTGCAATTATGTCACCCTCAACACCTGCAATACTGACCAAATAATGTTGTCAGTTGTAGGTAGGGTTGCACACAGCTTTTACAGAAATAGACCTGACGTTTCTCTAACAGGACAGGTACATTTTTGTCACATATTGTCGCTTACATGGACGATTTTAATAAACATGGTAGAGGTTCACTTGGCCATCCCACATACGAAATATATAATCTCTATACCTTGCAGTATCAGACAAGAATATCCTTGTCCAAAACCACAGGGCAAATAAATAAATCTCACCAGAGGATAAGATATAAGTACAAAGAATGGGTGTTATGATTAGTTTCAAGGAAACTACCAAGTACTCATCTAAGCAGCGTCTTTTGGTGTAACAATGAAAGTATAATAATTATATTATGCTTGATTCGTAGTGCTTTATGTTAATATGCCTGCTCATACTCGGTGATGTACTATTTGTATTAACGTTAATAGATCATAAGTTACACAACAGTGTTTTTGAACGATGTTGAATGTATATCTCCTAAGGAGAATGGCACATACACTATGGGCTGTTAATGGAAGAGGAGTGGGCATGGCTTTAGCAAGTAACAAGTAAACAGTGAAACATAATATGTTCTACATGCTAAATAAAATTTCAAGTAGGGCGAAGAATTACTTCAGTTGTGAAATAAAGCACTTAACATAAAGAATAGCCCATGTATTAACTGAAAGAAAGCATAATCCAGATTTAAGAAATCGTTTGAGACAATCAATCTGATTTGAGACAAAGCGACATGCAAAGAAAAATTAAAATCATAGAAGGTAAGATACAATTTTTGCAGCTATTGTATCTAATGTTCTTAATTCCATCGGTTGTATGAAAACGTTTGGTCTAGATTTCTTTTGTAAAACAACATCTTTGCGTGACACGAACACAGATTGTGGGAGTCATTTTGGCAAAAACTTAGTATTTGTGATGTTAAAATAATTTAGAGCTGTAATATTTGCAATAGTTGAAAAAAGACAACCAATGCACTGTCGTTTCGTTTTTACGTTTTACTCCAGTTCCAAGATATTTTACAAGTTGTCATTAATTAATTTCATAATCAAAATTACTTCAAATTGTACAGGAAGAAATATATACATGTACCAATATGTACGACAATCACACCAACATGGTAACAGTTTTCTTTTCTAATTATTTTTACAAGACTTAGGTGGTACAAATATTGTTGGATCTTTGATTCCATGTGCAAGGTCCATTACATCAAGGCTATAAACTGTCCCGCGAGTAGCATCTCTTTTCAAATATTCGGCACGCGATATTGTAACCGGATCGCAGTGGGTGCCTGGAAGAAAGAAAACACGTACAAAATCGAAATGTCTAGCATTCATCAAAAAACGAGTTTTCACCTGTTCCCGAATGTAAAAATGCATAATATCTGACATTCTGATTGGTTTAAACAGTATTTTGTTCTAATAAATGTATTATACAAGTAAAAACTTATAGTACTTGTTGTTTAACAGCATAAATGGAAAGGTGTTATTATTTTAGATGAGTTGACTGACCACAAAGTCGAGATTATTTTACACTAATATATCGAATGCAAAACGATATGTTTTTTTTCATCCACAAAAAAAACCCAGATTATTTTGAAAAATCAACTAAATGTAAAATTAAATACTTAAATTCATCATGTTACAGACAAGCTATAAAATTGACATTTCTTTTTATTTCAATTGGTTACCATTCTGGAGAACTGAAGCTGTGATGACATGCTCTCTTGCTCTGTCTGAGGTTGAAAATTGGTATGTTGAAACTGTTTCGGTTTCTATCTCGCCTATTACAAGTCTCTTGGACGTTTCTAACGATCAAGATAATTAGTAATGTTACTGTGTAGGTATCAGACATATACCAGTTTAGCAAAATGTAGTGTAGTTGTTAGTTTTGGAGAAAAATGGAAAACGTTAGGGGCTCTGACTAGGGGCTCGAATCTCGACAGTGGTGGACTCCGAGAATTCCCAAAAGTATCCATTTACCGTCGTGTATATTTATAGTGTTAAATAGATAAAATTAACGTGTTTGTTAATGTGTCAAATGTTAGGTGTTCTAAATCATTTGGTTCAATAATAAGCCTATATAAAAACATAAAACGAATTTTAAAAAACCGGCGTTCTGCAAATTAACTATTACGAAATTTCTTACGCGAGGTAATCACTACTTTAGTCACACATACCATTCCAAATTTGTCTATAATTTCAAACCTGGTATACAAACAATCTTCATATTCCTAGAGATAGTTTGTTTCATGCAGTTTCCGTCCTCGTCTATTTGATACGTTATCCCCTGAGAATATACAAAATGCAATGTATAGGAATTTTAAAGTTACATTGCTCGAGCAAGGGTCGTAAGCTTGTTACAACTAATGTTTGAAATTCTTTAATATATTACAAAAGCACGAATAACATATAAGAGGCATTTCACTATCATACGCTTCAAATATGAAATTGATATTGAATACCTATTGTTTACCTAATCGAAGATATACACATATTTAAACAAATACAGTTTGTAGAAGCGTTGACATATATAATACAGTCGCTTGACTAAGACAGTGCTGTTTAATCCGATATTTTGATATAA
Organism: Saxidomus purpurata; assembly: GCA_022818135.1. Lineage (NCBI taxonomy): Eukaryota > Metazoa > Mollusca > Bivalvia > Venerida > Veneridae > Saxidomus > Saxidomus purpurata. Next base: position 36,078,054 of record JAFMSR010000002.1, read on the forward strand.
ATACACCTGAGTAGTCCTCTGCTTTCTGTGGTTACTTTTTTGGTGTCCTTTGACTTGCTACTCTCTGTGCATACTATCGACACACTCTGATTTAACGTACCGTGTTGAAGTCGTTGATCGTTGTCGTTGTAAAGCGAGAATAAACGGGAACTTGAGGGGAAAACGCCGTAATGTTGAAACTAATGTATGACTTTTTTCTTACATTATCAAATGAAATTCTTCCAGTTCCATTGTAATAAAAGAAAGACGTAGCCTCTGGAATCGAAAGAACAGCCCCATAAGTTAAGAAAGCATCGGCCTCCCACACTCCACTTGCACAACAAAGGCTCTCTGATTGAGAAGTATAATTGAATAACCATTTACTAAAATCAGATTGAAAATTTGATCTATTAAATGCTTTCTTTTCAATCGTGTATCCGTTAGATATATATAACACTAGATTAATCACTAGATATTTCATAACCAAACACGTCTTTATATCTTTACACATTTTCAGTATCTACATTAATTCAAACAACGTATGGGTTAACCTTAGTGAACACTAATAACCTTCCTCAGACAGATAACTGATATATTTAGTAGGAATGTATATCATTCAACATATCGTTTATCCCTACAATAAATTTGCTGAGGTGTTAGTAATATGTTTTCCTACAAAAATAAACATAAATGGAAATATTGAAAGGTGACAATACGAACGTCTCATGTACGGACTGATACGAACAGCACGAACCTTATGGGAACTGGGGCTGCATGATTAAATTTGATTAAAGTGACATTATGCGCATCTTCCTGCACATAGTGTATTTTTGGTGACAGTTTTATAAAAGCAATTTTCGGTTCTTGTGCATTTAAATGTGTTAAACCAATGATAATGCCACATTAGTATTTGAAGTTGGTGCTTTAGAAATAAAAGATAATTCCTTTCTTGGCAGTGATCTCCCTTGTGTTATTGTTGTTGTTTGTAGAGATTTCGGCAGTGGAAGGGAAGCAATTCCTGCACGCAGTTGTTTATTTCTTAAATTGACTCTCCTAGTCAAAATAGGAAAAGTAATATTTGGAAAGTTATTATTTCGTATTGGTAGTAGGTAGAGTTTGGTGTATTTGGTTAAAAGCTATTATTTCCTCTACCCTTTTTACACACATCTATTTCAGCTGGATTTTTACTTGAAAAAAAATGCGCATAATTCCACTTAAAGTGATTATAATAAAAGCATGTTGCAAATAACCAATGGTCTTGTTCCGGCTATTTCCGGAAAGCCGCGACCCTCCCTAACGTCCCCGCCCTGTTGAGCATTGAGAAATGTTCTTAGAATGTAGATCAGAAACTTACTAAAATAACCACCCGTTTTTACAGAGGGAATCCAGTTCTTTAAACGTAAGAGTTTCGGACCAGGAAGACTCTACCGTTGCACGCGTTTGTGTAAAAACGTATTGGTTTACACCACACTGATACATAAGAATGTGGTAGTGGCGACAAGCCAATCGACTACAGAAACTGTACACCAGTACAATGTCGTTACGTCTGAAAGAAAGAAGTCAAACATAAACTAAGTACCCGTTAATAACCCACGCATTTATAATGCTTAAACCAATACATGCTTACAGTAGACAAGCCGGCACAAACATTGGATAAAATGAGTTTTTTTTGTGCAATTTTTATACATTTATATCACTTTTAAAATACAATTGTAAGCATGGAGAAGGATTAATGCTAAAGAAGATTGCCCAAAGATGTGTACGTGTATTTCCAAGCAGGTTGAATGTGATAAATTTATACCAAAAACCTTACCAAGTTATGCTGAAATTGTAACACTTTACGATGTTGATCTTGGAAGAAAATCGCCTCTCTCTGTTTTTGAACATGAGACATGGTCTTTTGTAAAATCTTTAGCAATGTTGCCAGACATTGACCGCAACGGACACATGGGTATAGAGAAAGAATTGTTTAAACTTAGCGAAAATCAGTTTTTAAATTTGAAATATTTGAAAAAGTTAAGAGTGACTAGCAAGCGGCTGCATAGACTCGAACGCGATACATTCATTGGACTCAGTTCGCTGGAAGTTTTAGATTTAAGTGATAATGTAGCTTTAACATACGAAAACATGATGAGTGGATTACAAACAAATAAACTGTATTCCCTGCAAACTCTGAATCTTAGTCGATTGTCAACACTTACTCCTGAAATTATGCATTTCGATGCTTCCTTTTTCAAAGCATTAGAACACACAAAATTGAAAGTGCTTGACCTCAGTTATACTAGCGAAAGTATTTTAGACCAACACAGTTTTGCACACAAACTTCCGTACCTTTCCGAAATAAATTTTGAGCAAGCTGGTTACTTGGCAACATATTTCATGACAGCTACGCGACTATTTCCAGAGGGAGCCTCCTTCAAAAATCTCCAGAAAGTGAATATTAATTACGGTTTATTACCTGCAGGTTTATCAAATCCCGATTTTGACGATTTCTTTGGATCTCCGCTACCATTAAATTTCCCTGAACTCCGAACCAGAGGATATACACCTCCAGATTACTTTGTTGACGTGTACGGCTTAGTTGAAAATGACACGGTAACCATTCGCATGGAGTTTAAACAAATTGCGTTGAAATGGAAACTGTTCGCACTGGTGCTCTACAAGAACAGAACAGAAATAGCTCTTGAAATTTTAGATATTTCAGAAAATGGAGTAGAATATTTAGACAAATCAGTTACAAGGTACGGAAAGAATTTACGTCATGTTATTTTGTCCCACAACAGACTATTCGCAATGAATATGAATGAATTTGAAGAACTTTTGTATAACGCCACTGCACTTGAAGAGTTTTACTGTTCGCATAACCAGTTACAAACCATACCTGACACTTTCTTCAGCTTTACAGTGGGTATAAAACTAATTGATTTATCTCATAATAAACTTAAAACAATCTCTTTTGAAATTGGCCATCTACGTCAACTTCTGTATCTTAATACTAGTTACAACAATATAAAACTTTTGGACGAAATGTCAATGTTGAGAATTGATAATTTTGTGAACGTCTATCGTAAAATGATTGATATTCTGAACGAGAGTAGCAGAACAACTGATGAATTGCTGATTGGAATCCATGGCAACCCATTTACGTGCTTTTGTAACGCCAAGTCGTTTGTTAAATGGATGGTTTCAGCTCTAAAACGTAGTATATTTGTCCTTCCAGAATTGGTAGAATGTGAATATGATGGAGACAACAGACCGTTTGAGGAAACGATCATAGATGACGTGGAATATTTGTGCAACATTCCGATTATTGTCGCAGTATCTACAGCGGTTTCTGTCAGTATCCTCGTTATTATAATTATAATAATCATATGTGTGTACAAAAGATCTAGAAAGATCAAACGACGCAAAGAGCTGTTGAAGTTTATTGTCAAGTATAAAGCAGATGCGGGTCAAGTGTCTAAGGTTCCCGTTTTCCTGTCATACTGTAGTGCAGACAATGAGTTTGTCAATCAAAAGATAAACCCCACTTTAAACTCTAAACTGCAGAACGTCTTTGAAACAAATGAAATGTGTTTGTCTACTGGTGACTTGAATTTTTCCCCTGGATTTTATGTAGCTGAAGAAATTGTAAAGTGTATAGAAGCATGCTCAGTTGTAATAGCTTGTGTGTCCAGAAAGTTCTGTAAAAGTCATTGGTGCAAAGATGAAATACTTACTGCTAAAAGTGATAATAAACCTATCATATTAATGTTCCTAGAACACGTAGACATAAAACAAATGCCAAAAGTGTTACAGAAACAGTTTCAACATACTACCAGATGCAAGTGGAGTATAAATGAAAAGGGAGACTACTCTTTAACTCCGGACTGGGATGCATTCTGTAAAGCTGTGGTGGAACTGATCCAAGTGCAAACAAACGCTCAGAATGAAACTTCAATGACATAAGTCACGACAGTTTTATGATAATCTTGTCCGCTATTAAGAAATACACAGTATGCTAAATAAGACAGTATGAGAAAATAAAAAACCTTACAGGCTGGAGAAGGTATGAATAGTTGGAGAAAGTACGAATTTATGAAGGATCAGACAAGAAGCATCCACTGAAGTGCTAAACAAAACTGGATATCATCATAATTCCATGTGAGGTTATACATTACATTGTTAAGGACAATACCAAGTTCTAGTGGACCAGTATAGATATGTGAAGAGTACACAGCAAGGAAAGCTACAATGGACGAAGCCGCTCATATACATCTATGAATGCTGCAGGCATTTTGTATTTTTCGTGCATTTAAGGTAGAATGCACAATTTAAATGTTGTTCTCAAATTGAACTGTACATTATTTCCGATTGCAAGGTGGGTTTTAGGATCTGGTACTTGTATACCAAAGTAGTGCTTAAGAGAACATTTTTTTCTGATCCCATTTTTCACACCTTTGAAGAACAGGATCCTATTTTTTACACTTTAATATATGAAATGTGAGTTTTCCAACAATTCTGTTAGCAAGAAAATCACATAAAGGAAAAGAAAATACTGTTTTTCACATAACATTCTTAGTTATTCTTTTAAATAGTGATTTTGAGGTGATAGATTGCGTACATTCAAATTCAATAATAAAGTATACATTTTGTGTGAACATATTTATTTTACACCAGTTGTAGATTCATATGCTTGTCCTCATTGTAAGCTTCTTGGGGTCCTGACCAGTTTTTGTTACTAAAGAAGGGATTGAGGAGGTTCGCCGATGGCATTCGGATCCGTACCCAGTCCGCCGGGCTCTTACCCTTCGTGCATTTAAGGTAGAATGCACAATTTAAATGTTGTTCTCAAATTCAACTGTACATTATTTCCGATTGCAAGGTGGGTTTTAGGATCTGGTACTTGTATACCAAAGTAGTGCTTAAGAGAACATTTTTTTCTGATCCCATTTTTCACACCTTTGAAGAACAGGATCCTTTTTTTTACACTTTAATATATGAAATGTGAGTTTTCCAACAATTCTGTTAGCAAGAAAATCACATAAAGGAAAAAGAAATACTGTTTTTTACATAACATTCTTAGTTATTCTTTTAAATAGTGATTTTGAGGTGATAGATTGCGTACATTCAAATTCAATAATAAAGTATACATTTTGTGTGAACATATTTATTTTACATCAGTTGTAGATTCATATGCTTGTCCTCATTGTAAGCTTCTTGGGGTCCTGACCAGTTTTTGCTACTAAAGAAGGGATTGAGGAGGTTCGCCGATGGCATTCGGATCCGTACCCAGTCCGCCGGGCTCTTACCCTTCAAATTGTTTACTTCTGTTGGCTCCTTCATAGCATACTTTTTTAGCCTTAGCTGATTAAATTCACGTATCGGGAACTTTAAAAAGTAGTTATATACAATTAAGAGGGTCATGATAACCCTATATCGCTCACCTGGCTACAATAGACTATAAATTAAGGTCAACAATCACATCACAGGTAGGGTCAATCTTGACCAGGGGGTCATTATTTTAACAGAATTCGTAGATGTCCACTACAAAATGATTCATTCATTGTCTATGCCTATTGGTTTTATGGTTTTAGACAAGAAGATTTTTAAAGATTTTTTTATTAATACTATTTTGTGTATTTTCTATTGCAATACAAGTTATTACAACTTAGATTAATCGCTCTTGAGACTCATTCCAGATGAAATCAATCTCGAAATGAGAGATTTTCCTACATAAGCCAATGCAAAATCAAGTTACCCATCTGGCATGGTCAATTTAGACCCGTAGGCAATGATGTGAACATTCTTGGTAGAGGTCCATCAGTCGATGCTACATGCTAATTATCTAAGCTTTTAGGAATTGCTTTTTTTAGAGAAGGAATCTTAAAGCTTTTCCTATATAAGCCTATGTAAGCCCAGTTTCAAGGCAGTCTGTTTTTCTTCATTCTGTTTGTAAGCAAGTTCATTCAGTTCTAATTCATCGCACCATGATCAATCACGAGACATCAAGTTAGGTTTCCGATGTATCAGGGCATAATGCTCCAGAGTATTGTATTAATGTGCACGAGTCATTACAAATTGTTCAGCATAGATTTACCGGAAGGAGGCGTTTAGTAAACTGAAAGGGCGATTTGAAACCCTTTACTGTCTCTGTGTGCACCACACCACTGTCTATGTAGTTCCAATCCGTTTTAACATAGAAAGAATGTCTTAACTGCTCAGTTTTACAGTGTCTTACAACAAAACCACTATCATTGTTTGTAATTTAGTTTTCAATAATTATAGCAGAGGTGACACATCCATGCAAGGTCTTAGCCCTGATCTGTCTCTTTTATTTAGCTGATTAAAGAAACTCTGAAGGTAGTAGTGCTGGTACCAAACTCTCGGCCACCTTGTAGAAGATCAATCTATTGACCATATCACGATATTGCAGAGATGGTATTGACAGCGTTGAGAGCATGTTGGTTACACAACCTTCCTCCCGAGACTCATAATTCCCGGTAATATGTGATGACGTTGGGCAGATGATGTATGTCCGTTGTTTGTTTTAACGTGTACAATGTAAATACCAGTAAGCAAATGGTAGTCATCTTTTTGCATCTTAATAAGTGTCTTAATCACCTTCAGCTTTTCTTTAAAAGGTTACTTTGTTGAGTGCCTTTTAGCTCTTTGTTTAACCACATTTGTCATCTCATTGCCATCAACATTCCACAAAAATACTCTCAACTGCTCACTAAGCCTTTCTCGTTCTTTGACAAAGGATGTTCATTTAGCTGTAGCAAAGGCTTCAAGGACTGATATAGGACTGATATAACATCTGTCAGAAACACCACGTGATGTCAGTCCTCTTATGACGCTTCAGTATTTTATGTCTGTATGCTGACTTCTAGTTCTGCCTTGTAACTGGCTGGTACAATGCCTATATGTTGGTATGCTAAATGTCTGTAACCCAACATTTGTGTTTATAATGACCACCATTTAGCAGACATGGGCCCATGAGATCATGATTTGTTTCATGGATTAGTTTATACATTGAACTATTATATTCCGCATCTTTTGGAGTCCATGTACAGTAGTGTAGATACTTATGTATGTGGTGCGGTAGTCAAGTGGTTAATGCTAAGTGTTTCCCACTTATCTGAGATGAACTGGTTAGAAATCCGGAGGAAGTCTCGCGTGTATCGGTGTTATAAACCGGGCATGTAAAAGAACCAAGGGGTCTATTCGTAAAAGAGCTATGGTCAGGTACCCGCATTCCCTTGTATTTGCTTAATTCTGTCTTCAAAAAATGACCACAATGGAAATAAGAGCTTGCTTTTTATTGTGTTATCCTTGGTACTTGGTACTGAAAAAATACACATATACATGTTTGTTAGGTCATACTGCCATAGTTTTGATAGTTCCGAGGGGTCAATAGGAATTTGTGATAATAAATACGGGTATGGTTTGCTTTCGTCATCTTCTTGGATTCGTGGACAAACTCCCTGTTTACAGACGATACTTTGTTAGGGTCCCAAGTGTTGTTTTCATAGGACTGTCTGCCAATAACTGATACTTGCTGGCTTGCATCCCTCTCTTATTAAGTGAAAGAATGGCAATAAATACATTGCTGTAATAAAAGTTTAATGGTATATTGAAGCTGAGCTGTACGCATTGCTACCGTACTGATTCTTAAGGTTTGGTTCTGGACTTTTTCCATCGTTTGCAGTAGTCATCCAAAAACTAGTAAACTGTTTTCAGTATTCTCTCACGTGTTTTCCAATTAACTTTAGGAAGGGTTTCCATGTAGTCTCCCCTACATATGTGGCCTCTTCATCTACAGTCGGAGGAATGTCCAAGATTTTGACGGTACCAGCCCTCTGCTTTCACTAAATCAAACGTCAAGGTCATAGGTGCATATTCATGGAAAATCTTGTCCGGTCTTCATCTCCAAAACCCTGGATGGATGTTGATCAAACTTCACAGGAATGATCAATACCGAGCCTAGTGGTGCTTACTGTACTTAGGTGTCACTACGTCAACGGTCAATGTTATAGATGCCTGTTAAAGAAAAATCTTGGCCGAGCTTCTTCTAAAAAAACCCGGCTGGAAGTCAGTACCAAGTGTAGTTGTGAATAGTGTCAGGCTGTTTCGCTTGAATGATTCGTGGTGAAGTTGTGGGAGTTTGTATGTGTTTCTATCCTGTTTTAGGCTTGTCCAGGTAATTCCTCCTACACGCATACAGTGTTAAATAGTGGGAGACATACAATTACATTGACAAAGAAATATAGAATAACTATGACAACATTTACAATAAGAATTGACAAACATCGAATAAGAACATCAAACACATAATATCGACATATAGAATGATTACTTTTACAATAAGATTAACAAAACATTGAATAACAATTACAAACACATACATTTTTAGCAACGTTTTACATGCCATTCATTGATACATTGATTACTTTATCAAATTTTACACGAATATGAGTATTATACTAGCGGAATGTGTGGTACTTGTTGTTTATCAGGATAAGTAGACAGGTGGTATTAGATTATGTTTAAAATACTCTGATTGAGATGACTGACCATGAAGACGAGACAATATTTGACAAATATATCTAATGCCAAACATTTTTTTGTTTTGTCATCCACAATAAAAACAGATTATTTGTAAAAACCAAAATTAAAGACTTAAATTCATTATGTTATAGACAAGCTATAAAGTTGACATTTCTATTCACATGTATTTCAAATGGTTACCATTCTGGAGATATACTGGATTAAATGCAGATGGGGAAGATGAATGGAAAACCTTGGAGGCTCAGACTAGGGGTTCGAATCCCGAAATGAATGGACTCCATCGATAAAGAAAAACAAACATTTATATTCGTTTATATTTACAGTGTTAAATAGATAAAATTAACGTATTTGTTAATGTGTCAAATGTAAGGTATTCTAATACAATATTTGGTTCAATAACATGCCTATATATAAACATAAAATGAATAAAAGAACCTGCCTTCCTCAAAGTGTTTAACTAATATAAATGTTATTACATGAGATAATCCTTACTTTAGGCATACATGTAATTCTACACTTGTCTATAAACTCAAACATGCATGGTATACAAACAATCTTCATATACCTAGAAATAGTTTGTTTAATGCAGTTCCATTCCTTGTCTATTCGAAATATTTTTGTCCCTGATATATTCAAAATGCAACGTTTAGAAATTTTAGAGTTATATTAGTCGAGCTAGGGTCGTAAGCTTTGTTTACAGTTAGTTTTTGGAATTCTGTAACATATAAGTGAAACACGACATTGATACTGATTACCTTTTGCATACTTAATTGTGAAAATCCACATTTAAACAAGCACAGTTTGTAGAAACGTTGAAATGCATGATGCAGTCATTTGACTAAGATAATGTTGTTTTATCTGCTTTTTTATATAAATACACACGAGCAGTCCTCTGCTTTCTGTCACTTCTGCTGTGTCATTTGACTTGCTGTCCATTTGAGCGTACTGTCGACATACTCTGAATCAACAAACCGTGTTTAGGTCGTTGATCGTTGTCTTTGTAAAGTGTGAATAAACAGGAAATTCAGGGGAAAACGCCGTAATGTTGAAACTGATGAGTTCTTTCTTACATTACCAAATGCAATTCTTCCAGTTCCATTGTAATAAAAAGAAGGCGTAGCCTCGAATCGAATGATCAGCCTCCGGAATCGAGAAAACAGCATCCAAAATCGAGAGACCAGCCTCCGGGATTGAGAAAACAGCCTCCGGAATCGAGAGAACAGCCCGGTAAGTTAAGAAAGTATTGGCCCCCACTGTCCGCTTGCACAACAAAGGTTCTATGATTGTTCGGTATAAAACTAAAATATGTTTGAAAATCTGATCTATAAAATTCTTTCTTTTTTCAATCGTGTATCCGTTAGATAGATATAATCAAAGGACTGAAAGTGCTGGAGAATCGATTGTCTCTGAACAACACAGTCTGCACACATACATGTGTAAATATACGGACAACATAGACTGTACACATACATGTGTGAATATCAGGATAACCCTTATTAAAAGTTATAAACTGGAGACGCAACTGTCCACAAATTTTGACCTTTCACCATTTGTGTAAGCTTTACTTTTGAGATAGGAACCCATGTGCTTACATTATGTCATTCAGTGACTATGTTCAACTACCCTATGAAGTATTAAGCTGTGAATCGTAACTGAGAAATGGATTTTGACAAAACTGAACTGAAAATTTATGGTTTGAACAACTTTAAATGTCATTCAAAAGTCATGAGATATGGCCATAAGTTTGATTGCATTGTGCGAATTAATTCGGATTTAACGTCGCACCCAACAGCTAAGGTCATATTGCAACTTCCGGCTTTCATGGAGGAGGAAGACCCTGGGTGCCAATTCCCTGTATCATAATTTGGGGGTCATTTAGAAACTCCGAGGGTCATACCCTTTATTGTAAAAAAATAAAAGGCATGACTATGTGTTAAAGAAGTTTTATTCAGTTTACTTCTGTAAAACTGCAGGTGATACATCACAAAGTGGTGGGTAATCAAAGGGTTGGCAAGGCAACAGGTGTTTCCCTTTGGATGCTATCCATTTTGTCACTGCATCTCAAAAGTTAAATTTGTCCACAAAGCGAATTTTTCATAAGTGCATTCAACCATAGACATTAAACTTGGATATTATTTGGCACACTTAAACCCCTTTCAATAGTGACAGTCTGATCGAAATGACTACAAAATGATCATTAAAATCACTCAGAAAGACGTTTTTGTTTCCCCTATTAAGGTTCGTCGACCATCTCTTGTTGTGCGTCTACGATCTATGATGACGGTATCATAGGAATCAACACACACAAAAACGCAATGGTACAAAATGCGGGTCGATCCGAAATCAGACGACAACGACGACGCAATAGAGTCAAACTTAGACATATCCCATACCGGAAGCGTATTTTATCAACAATTTATCTTGCATTTCGAAGCGTTTTGAGAGGTTTTGAAATGTTGTTTTTGTAGTAATTTGATCATACACATTTTAATTGCGTCATAGAAGACGCTCTTTGCTATTTCTGTTGTGTCATTGACAAAATGAGTACGTCAAAACCGCAGAAAACGCACTCTCGCGGAAACAATGAATTTACTGTATCCGGTGTAGCGATGCGTATTTCACGGGTCTTACATTTCTCATGTCACACCGGTCTGACGATAAAAACCGCGTAGGAAAATAGTTCTATACAGAACAGATACCTCGTTGATATAAGTTATAATTTATAAGAAAAACAACAATATAATATTATGCTATTCTGTAATGTTTTGATATTATTTAGATCTGTTACTATATAATTTTTAAAACAGAGGACAGTAATATAGAACTACTTTTCGGTCGTATTCGACAAAAATTTGTGTTAAGAGTTCGGCCGTAAGGGTCTGAAATACTCTGTTAACTTTGGATACGATTGAATAAATTCAATCGATCCAAAAATAGATTAATCACATTTCATAACCAAGCACGTCTTTATAATTATGTGTGTACATTTTTAGTATCTATATTAATTAATTACATAAGATGTATGGGAAAACCTGATTTAACACTAAATAACCTTCCTCAGACAGATACTATGATTGATATACAGTAAACCTCGCTTATAAGGAACTCGGATATAAGGAACATTCGGTTATAAGGAACAGTTTTCAATTCCCCGATCTAAATCCTTCTTTATTCAATGTAAAAATCCTCGGTTATAGGGAACTCGGTTAGAAGGAACACTCGGTTATAAGGAACAAATTTTCCGGTCCCAAAGTACAAAATTCAATGAAAAACACCTCGGTTATAGCGAACACTACGTTGATAGATATAGGGCTTTGTTTTAAAAAACAGGTGATAAGGTTTTGCATTACGTTGATGAAAATACTTAAATACAGACAGATTAAGTTTATAAACGTTCATTTTCCTTTTACATCTAGATGTGTGGGTGTTGGGAGATTCAATCCCTTACTGGGCGGGAAAACACGCAAAGTCCAGTGGGAAAGCCAACCTGGGTCTTGAAGACACGTCCATTGCGTGGTGGGGCGTACGTGGCCTGCGTTGGAGAGGTTTACGCCATTCAGTGGAGACTCAGGTGCTTCTTTCGTCTCCTCCTTCTTTAATATTCATACATCTTGGGGGCAATGATTTAGTACATGAAAAAACCCTGGAAATCAGACGAATTATGGAAATTGAGATAGAATACTTTCGCGATGCATTCCCGGAAGCTAAAATTGTCTGGATTGACATACTACAAAGGAAAATATGGTCTGGCTCACTGGGGGGGGGGCACTAAACCAATAGAAAAAAAGCGTAAACGCTTTAACAGAATAGCAAGAAAAGTTGTTACATCATCAGGGAGAAGTGACGTCATCAGTCCTGAGATTGATGCGGCTACAGCATTTTTTCGGAACGATGGTGTCCACTTAAACTTGGTCGGTCTGGAATTTTATTTGGATTATATCCGTGACTCTGTAGTAAGAAACTTATGGAACTAAAGGTTTAGTTAGAGCAAAACTTCGATATTTTGTTGCGTCTTCAATATAAATAGAATTTTGGGGGATAAATGAGAATTTATTGTGGCGAAAAATTCTATAAGTGCAAACCGAAAGGCGAACAGGCGCGTCAAAATTATACTACAAATGTATGAAGTTAGTTGTTTTGTTAAAGTCCGGTTAAATGCACCGTATTTTGGCGTGTTTCTTTCAAATCAGTTATGTTTCATGCACCATACTTTGGCGTGTTGCTTTCAAATCAAGTTCGTGGCCAGGTGGCTGGGGTTGAATAGGTTCTGTCCTCGTGTTTGGCGAAATCTAGTTGGTATTGCTGTATAAACTGTATATACTGCGTTCTCAACCCCCTTTGCATGCAACTCTGAACTTACCTTTACGCAGTGGTTCGCATGGTGGTTGCCAGTTGTTTCCGGATACACGGCAATGGCTGGTGGCTATCATGTGACACCACTGGCTCCGTCGTTGCAGTGCATTGCCATCTGGTATCAGTGTACTCGGGTACATCTGTCACGTTCTCGGTGTGCTACAAGGTTACACGGTGCTACACTGCATGTTCAGTGAATGTGGTGTTAATGTTGTCGCAAGTATACGTTAAGTACATTTTGTATTGCAATGTTAAGTTTAGTTTTTAGTTTACGTGGTATTGTCGTGACGCGCCTGGTCTCCTTTCGGTTGAAGTTAGTTATTGCTTCGAGCGGCCAACAAAACCCAATCTTAATTTTTACACAAACAAGTGTATCAGATTTATGTTTGTTGAAGTACGAACTATTAAATTTATAAACTAACTGTTGTTGTTGCAAACTGTTTTAATAAAGGTGAACATACAGCATGGTGTTTTAGCTGGTTCGAGTATTAAAATAAACATACATGTACATGTAATTGAATGGAAATATTGAAAGGTGACACTTGTGCGGTTTACAGTCGACATCCATCTATGAACGTCAAATGTATACGGCCTGATACAAATTCTGCTATGGAGCTGAATGACCGTAATGACACAACCTTGACCTTACAGAGCGTGGGAGCTGGGCGCTGCATGCCAGATCTTGTCATCAATATTCCTGTAGATAGTTATTTCAAAATACTATCGGGAACGACAAAACTACATACTAGTACTCGTGTCTTGCATTTAATCTTATGGACATAATGGTTAGTGACTATATCCGCAGGGCTGAGCGATTAAACCTTTGCGGATTGCAAGTGGTAGGGAGGTCGGTGTGCTTACATGTATTATACTCTTTGGAAAGTATATTTCAACATACATTGATCGATATTTCAACTATCAACTATCTGTCTACGTAAAAGATGTTATACAGTATGCTAAATTTATCCTAGTCATGGCTATAAACAGCAAATTTGATTAAAGTGATTATAATAAAAGCATGTTGCAAATAAACTTCAATGTCCCTGCTGTGTTCATGTCCGTCCATGGCCTTGTCCCAACCGGTGTTGAATTAGCATATGCATAATATGTTTTCAAAAAACTACTGTAACTGTTAAAAGGATAAATAACCCAGTACAATGTTGATACGCCTGAGAGAAAGTCGTTAAACATTATACAGGTACCCGTTATTAACACACGCATACGTAATATACTGATATATACTTATAGCAGGCGAGCTGATACATACATTGGATAAAATGGGTGTTTTTGTGCAATTTTCATACATTTATATCATTTTTATAATACACGACTTAGTGTTACCATGGAGAAGGATTAATGCTAAAGAAGATTGCCCAAAGCTGTGTACATGTATTTTCAAGGCGGTTGAATGTGATAAAATTATACCAAACACCTTACCAAGTAATGCTGAAACTGTAACACTTTACGATGTTGATCTAGGTCTCTCTGTTTTTGAACATGAAACATGGTCTTTTGTAAAATCTTTAGCAGTGTTGCCAGACATTGACCGCAACGGAAATTCGGGGAGCGAGAAAGATTTGTTTAAACTGAGTAACAATCTATTTTTAAATTTGAAACATTTGAAAAAATTAAGAGTGACAAGCAAGCGGCTGCAAAATCTCGAACGCGATACATTCATTGGACTCAGTTCGCTGGAAGTTTTAGATTTAAGTGATAATGTAGCTTTAACATACGAAAACATGATGAGTGGATTACAATCAAATAAACTGTATTCCCTGCAAACTCTGAATCTTAGTCGATTGTCAACACTTACTCCTGAAAATGTACATTTCGATGTTTCCTTTTTCAAAGCATTAGAACACACAAAATTGAAAGTGCTTGACCTCAGTTATACTAACGAAAGTATTTTAGACCAACACAGTTTTGCCCACAAACTTCCGTACCTTTCCGAAATAAATTTTGAGCAAGCCGGTTACTTGGCAACATATTTCATGATGGCTATGCGACTTTTTCAAGAGGGAGCCTCCTTCAAACATCTCAAGAAAGTAAATATCAATAACGCTTTACTACATGCAGGTTTACCACATGCCATTCTCGATTCTTTCTGGAAACCTCCACTGCCATTGAATTTCACTGAACTCCGGGCCAGGGCATATACACCTCCAGATCGTTCTGCTGGCGTGTACGGCTTAGTTGACAATAACACGGTTACCATTCACATTGACTTTAAACAAATTGCGTTGAAATGGAAACTGTTCGCACTGGTGCTCTATAACAACAGAACAGAAACAGCTCTTGAAATTTTAGATATTTCGGAAAATGGAGTAGAATATTTAGACAAATCAGTTACAAGGTACGGAAAGAATTTACGTTATGTTAATTTGTCACACAACAGACTATTCGCAATGAATATGAATGAACTTGAAGAACTTTTGTATAACGGCAATGCACTTGAAGAGTTTTACTGTTCGCATAACCAGTTACAAACCATACCTGACACTTTCTTCAGCTTTACAGTGGGTATAAAACTAATTGATTTATCTCATAATAAACTTAAAACAATCTCGTTTGAAATTGGCCATCTACGTCAACTTCTGTATCTTAATATTAGTTACAACAATATAAAACTTTTGGACGAAATGTCAATGTTGAGAATTGATAATTTTGTGAACGTCCATAGTGAAATGATTGATACACTGAATGAGAGTAGCAGAACAACTGATGAAATTCTGATTGGAATCCATGGCAACCCATTTGCTTGTTCTTGTAACGCCAAGTCATTTGTTAAATGGATGGTTTCAGCTCTAAAACGTAGTATATTTGTCCATCCAGAATTGATAGAATGTGAACATAATGGAGACAACAGATCGTTTGACGACACGATCATAGATGACGTGGAATATTTGTGCAAGATTCCGATCATTGTCGCAGTATCTACAGCGTTTTCTGTCAGTATTATCGTTATCCTAATTATAATTACCATATGTGTGTACATAAGATCTAGAAAGATCAAACGACAGAAAGATCTGTTGAGGTTTATCGTCAAATATAAAGCAGTTGCGAATCAAGAGTCTAAGGTTCCCGTTTTCCTGTCATACTGTAGTGCAGACAGTGGGTTTGTCAATCAAAAGATAATCCCCACTTTAAACTCTAAACTGCAGAACGTCTTTGAAACAAATGAAATGTGTTTGTCTACTGGTGACTTGAATTTTTCCCCTGGATTTTATGTAGCTGAAGAAATTGTAAAGTGTATAGAAGCATGCTCAGTTGTAATAGCTTGTGTGTCCAAACAGTTCTGTAAAAGTCATTGGTGCAAAGATGAAATACTTACTGCTAAAAGTGATAATAAACCTATCATATTAATGTTCCTAGAACACGTAGACATAAAACAAATGCCAAAAGTGCTACGGAAACAGTTTCAGTGTACGACCAGATGCAAGTGGAGTATAAATGAAAAGGGAGACTACTCTTTAACTCCGGACTGGGATACATTCTGTAAAGCTGTGGTGGAACTGATCAAGACGCAGACAAACTTTCAGAATTTTTAAAATTGAATCACAGTTTTATGATTACCATGTCCCCTTTTGAGAAATACAGTGTATGCGAAATAAGACAGTATGAAAAGGCACAACTTGACCGTGGCTGGAGTAGATATGTGTATTTGCAGCAAGTACGAATTTTAGAAGGATCATACAAGAAGCATCTTTTGGATTCCTAAACCAAACCATATGTTAAATATCATTATAATTTCATGTGAGGTTATTTTATATGTTTGAGTATAATACCAAATTCTGTTGGACGAATATATGTGAAGAGTACACATCAACAATACATGTATTGGATAAAGTACTCACATATATATATATATCTATGAATGTTGCAGACATTTGAACTTTTTCGTGCATTTTAGGTCGAATGTGCTTTTTTAAAAATGTTTTTCTCAAATTGAACTGTACATATTTCCAGTTGCAACGCGTTTTTAGTACCTGGTATTTGTATACCGCTGTAGTCACGGTGGAAATCACATGGGTCAAAATAATCTATAAACAAAAGTGAATATATGAGAAAAGTTATAAAATAATGAAAGCTGTTCAGCTGTAATGATAAAAAGTAGACTATCTTATGACAACATCAACGTATTCTAGAACTACTCAAGTCTCAATAACAATCATCTTCTGATTGTGCTGAACACTTCAAAGCTAAATTAGTTTAGTGTACTGAAGTGTTTATTACAATCGGAAGGAGACTATGATTGAGACCTATGTAGTTCTAGAATACATTAACGTCGCCATAAGATAGGCTACATTTCATATTTAAAGCTAAACAACATTTTCATAGATTTACTTTTGTTTAGAGATTATTTTAATCACGTGATTCCCCACCGTGGTAGTGCTTTATAGGACTGTTTTTTTTCCAGACCACATTTTTCACATACGTTTGAAAAAAAGGACCCTTTTTTCACATTTTCACATATGGTATAATGTTTTCCAACAAGGGTGTTAGCAAGAAAATCACAAAATTCACAGGAAATGTGAAATATGTGACAGCTTTATGTGAAAAATGAAATACTGTTGTATCATTTGTGATCTTATTCTATGTGATCTGGGGAAGATATGGTCCTGCAGTGCTTCAAACAGGGCTACTGATGTCACTTATGGGTTCACCTACTTCATATGTTTTCTAACCCTACCATAGGCCCAATATGAACGCCTAAATTGTGTCCTTTCATATATTTTGTCCTGAAAATAAATGGCGCTTCATGCACAACTTGACGCTTTATTCACAGCTCACATATGTTAATATTCTAAACATTATTTTTACAATTAAAAATAATATTTTACAATGACGTGATAGATTGCGTATATTCAAATAAAATGATGAAGTATGCACTTTGTTTCAACATATTTATTTACATCAGTTGTAGATTCATATCGCTTCTTTGTGTTCTGTCCAGTTTTCGTGCCTATGAAGAAGGATTGAAGAGGTTCACGGATGATATTTGAATCCGTAACCGGCTTTAGATGAGAAGTTCACCGCTTTATCTATACACCTCGATGCCTCCCTGCAAATTTTTTACTTCTGTCGGCTCCTTTATAATATACATGTTCGAGTCTACGTGGGGTAATTTGACCGGTTATTTATTATTATCATTATCACTTTTACATTATTTTCTCTCTGTAAAAGATTAATGAAATAAATCATTATGTAAAATATGCAGCCTGCACTAGAAATTAAAAAAAAAAAACAACACTATCAAACTTAACTCGCAGGGCATATCCAGAATGGGTAGAAAGTTGTAAGTGCAAAACTGGCTTGGAATAATAAGTTCAAACCTGATCTATATTAAAAGCAACCGACTGCAAGAGGCTAGCAAAATCAGTCGGGAGGCCGAATTAACGAGCCGATGAATTTAGAAGTCGTGACTACCGATGACTATTACTATATAGATGAAGAATTTCAAATAGCTTTAATGATACACACAATTCTGTTACCCGGCCTTTGAAATGTGTTTAGACTAAAACATAAATGTATTTTAATATTTACGGTACGTAAATAATTTGAATACAGGCGAATATAGAGAATATTAGGCTACTGTCTTTTGATAACAGGTGATATCAGGTGAGGTAGAGAGGCTCTGTCGATTCTTTTCCGACCGCATCTGCCGAACCTGATATCACATGTTGTAAAAAGACAGTTGACTATTTTTTTATTTATCATGCATAATCTTCATACAATTTTTAAAAAATACTTTAGGGGCCTAAAATAGAATAAATTCGGTAATTATAAAAAAAAGATTTAAAATTACTACTGTGCATCGAAAAATAGTTCTACATTTCAAAGTACAAAAAATAAAAACGACATAAATACAGCGTTATAATTATCTTCATAGACTATTTTCAAATATCTTAATGTTTAAACCTGATCTATATCAAAAGCAACCGACTCCGCGGCGGGAGGCCATTTTAATATTCACGGTACGTAAATGATTTGAATACAGGCGGATGTAGAGAATATTAGGCTAGCAAAATGCGATACCATCTCTGATTCAGGTAAATGTATTGCTATACAAACTTACGAAAGCGATGAAATAAACAAGTTTCAAGTTTTATTTATGATCAGGGTTTAATACAAGCATGAGATTAAACAAACATGTACATTTGGTTATATCCTAGCTACGATTAACATGTGATATTTTGAGAAACAAATACACAATTCTGTATATTACAGATGTAAATGTAGATTTCTGTGCGATACCTTCGTAAAGTATAAGAAATTTAGGAGAATGAGTCTATTTCTTAAGTGAGATAAAATAATTTTACAAAAGGAGGCAAGTTTTACCAGTTTAGTTTTGTTACTGGTACACATTAAATCTCTCAATTTGATAGAATTTGGATTTGAATAAATAAGATTTCCTAACATCAAGAAAATAGGGGCATTCAAATAAATAGTGAAATTCGTCCCTTACACATTTACAATATGTGCAGAATCTTTGGCTTCTTTTCAAATTAAAAAATCTGCCTTTTTCAATAGGTAATTTCTGTGGAACAAAGGTGACATGTGTATGTTTTTATTTATCTCGTGCGCACGACATACTAAGTCGTGCGCACGAGATACTATGTCGTGCGCACGAGATAATTAAGTCGTGCGCACGAGTTACTATGTCGTGCGCACGAGTTACCAAGTCGTGCGCACGAGTTACCAAGTCGTGCGCACGAGATACTATGTCATACACACGAGACACTATGTCGTGCGCACGAGATAATTAAGTCGTGCGCACGAGTTACTATGTCGGGAGCACGAGTTACTAAGTCGTGCGCACGAGTTACTATGTCGTGCGCACGAGATAATTAAGTCAATGTAGGGAACTGATTTGACTGACTTAGTAACTCGTGCGCACGACATAGTAACTCGTGCGCACGACTTAATTATCTCGTGCGCACGACATAGTATCTCGTGCGCACGACATAGTATCTCGTGCGCACGACTTAGTACCTCGTGCGCACGACTTAATTATCTCGTGCGCACGACATAGTATCTCGTGCGCACGACTTAGTAGCTCGTGCGCACGACTTAGTATATCGTTTGCACGAGATAAATAAAAACATACACATGTCACCTCTGTGCCACCGTAGGTAATTTATGATTTAGTGTTCTGAATTTGCACATTGTAATAACAAGATTTCTAGATAAAATATCGAGATACTTTTCAAAAGTTAACTCATTTTTATATAATCTATACATAAAACACTTAGATGACTGATCAATTTGACTGGACTATTCCTGTAAAAATTGGTCGTCCAACCTTTTGTTAACAGCCAATTTAAAAGCATTTATATTACATATTTTTGATCAACATAAAAGTAAGACAATCCCAAGTCATCTAGTGTTTTTTTAACAAATTCCAGCCATGGTGAATTAATAACATTATTACTATGCACATTAAACATGATTCTATATAAGAAATTACTGATCTTACTATCTTTATCAACTAACAATTTTCCCCAATTTGACAAATACTAAGTCTGTAGTATTTGAACACAAAACTTGACTCGAGTGTACATGTAAATGTCACCAATGAAGTGAAGCAAACTATTCAGTGTAAAACGAAGAGTAAACCTCATTTGTACTGGTGATATGTTACAAAAAGGTTGTACTTGTGTGTATTATATATTTTTTCTAACATATTATTTTGCTACAAATCTTTTACCTACAGATATACTTTATACATTGTTTTGAAAGCCACGTTTACTTCTGATTCCAGTTACGTTTTTCTCCAGTTTTACGCAAAGGGGTCAGCAAAATTTTCTATGCATTATTTGAAAGTTTATTATCTTACGTATGTTAGGACGTTGTATATCGATTCCGTTGCAAGTAACAACATATGAAACGATTTGATAGTAAGCCCTATGCGTATTACAGTTCTTTCCCTTGTACTTATTATATACATGTAGTTCGTTAACAAACGGGTAGACAATGTTACAGAACCCTTTGGTTTTACGCAACAACTCCGATGAGTTTTCCGATACATATTCACAGCAGGTATTTTTGAAATAATCTAATAGTCTAAACGTGTATTCAGGTCCGTGAAAGATATAAATCCTGTCTCAATATATGTACAAAATTTAATGGTCTTTGTTACATTTCTTGCTGCATAGATTTTAATTTTACAGATTTCAGAGCAGCGACAGAAGCATTTTAGCGCTCTTGTAAATCGCTGGATGTCTGTCAAGTAAAGCACGTGCAAAGCATGCGCGGTTATAACAAGATATCAGTAAAGAGGACATGTTTTCAATAGTTTTCAATAGTTTTGCTGGTATAGTCGTACAAATTTATAATGCATCGTGCGAGTAATGCGGTTGGATCATTCAAACTAGTATTATTCAAATTTACAATATTACACAATGTTGTCAGTTGTAGGTAGGGTTGCACACAGCTTTTACAGAAATAGACCTGACGTTTCTCTAACAGAACAGGTACATTTTTGTCACATATTGTCGCTTACATGGACGATTTTAATAAACATGGTAGAGGTCCACTTGGCCATCCCACATACGAAATATATAATCTCTATATCTTGCAGTATCAGACAAGAATATCCTTGTCCAAAACAACCGGGGCAAATAAATAAATCTCACCAGAGGCTAAGATATAAGTACAAAGAATGGATGTTATGATTAGTTTCAAGGAAACTACCAAATACTCATCTAAGCAGCGTCTTTTGGTGTAACAATGAAAGTATATATTATGCTTGATTCGTAGTGCTTTATGTTAATATGCCTGCTCATACTCGGTGATGTACTATTTGTATGTTTCTTTATGTTAATAGATCATAAGTTACACAACAGTGTTAAACACATTCTCAGTTTGAACGATGTGGAATGTATATGTAATAAGGAGACTGGCACATATACTATGGGCTGTTAATGGAAGAGGAGTGGGCATGACTTTAGCAGCAAGAAGTAAAGAGTGAAACATAATATGTTCTACATGCTAAATAAAATTTCAAGTAGGGCGAAGAATTACTTCAGTTGTGAAATAAAGCACTTAACATAAAGAATAGCCCATGTATTAACTGAAAGAAAGCATAATCCAGATTTAAGAAATCGTTTGAGACAACCAATCTGATTTGAGACAAAGCGACATGCAAACAAAAATTAAAATCATAGAAAGTAAGATACAATTTTTGCAGCTATTGTATCTAATGTTCTTAATTCCATCGGCAGTATGAAAACGTTTGGTCTAGATTTCTTTTGTAAAACAACATCTTTGCTTGACACGAACACAGATTGTGGGAGTCATTTTGGCAAAAACTTAGTATTTGTGATGTTAAAATAATTTAGAGCTGTAATATTTGCAATAGTTGAAAAAAGACAACCAATGCACTGTCGCTTCGTTTTTACGTTTTACTCCAGTTCCAAGATATTTTACAAGTTGTCATTAATTAATTTCATAGTCAAAATTACTTCAAATTGTACAGGAAGAAATATATACATGTACCAATATGTACAACAATCACACCAACATGGTAACAGTTTTCTTTTCTAATTATTTTTACAAGACTTAGGTGGTACAAATATTGTTGGATCTTTGATTCCATGTGCAAGGTCCATTACATCAAGGCTATAAACTGTCCCGCGAGTAGCATCTCTTTTCAAATATTCGGCACGCGATATTGTAACCGGATCGCAGTGGGTGCCTGGAAGAAAGAAAACACGTACAAAATCGAAATGTCTAGCATTCATCAAAAAACGAGTTTTCACCTGTTCCCGAATGTAAAAATGCATAATATCTGACATTCTGATTGGTTTAAACAGTATTTTGTTCTAATAAATGTATTATACAAGTAAAAACTTATAGTACTTGTTGTTTAACAGCATAAATGGAAAGGTGTTATTATTTTAGATGAGTTGACTCACCATAAAGTCGAGATTATTTTACACAAATATATCGGATGCAAAACGATATGTTTTTTTTCATCCACAAAAAAAACCCAGAATATTTTGAAAAATCAACTAAATGTAAAATTAAATAGTTAAATTCATCATGTTACAGACAAGCTATAAAATTGACATTTCTTTTTATTTCAATTGGTTACCATTCTGGAGAACTGAAGCTGTGATGACATGCTCTCTTGCTCTGTCTGAGGTTGAAAATTGGTATGTTGAAACTGTTTCGGTTTCTATCTCGCCTATTACAAGTCTCTTGGACGTTTCTAACGATCAAGAAAAATAGTAATGTTACTGTGTAGGTATCAGACATATACCAGTTTAGCAAAATGTAGTGTAGTTGTTAGTTTTGGAGAAAATGGAAAACGTTGGGGGCTCAGACTAGGGGCTCGAATCTCGACAGTGGTGGGCTCCGGGAATTCCCAAAAGTATCCATTTACCGTCGTGTATATTTATAGTGTTAAATAGATAAAATTAACGTGTTTGTTAATGTGTCAAATGTTAGGTGTTCTAAATCATTTGGTTCAATAATAAGCCTATATAAAACATAAAACGAATTTTAAAAAACCGGCGTTCTGCAAATTATTTAACTATTACGAAATTTCTTACGCGAGGTAATCACTACTTTAGTCACACATACCAATTTGTCTATAATTTCAAACCTGGTATACAAACAATCTTCATATTCCTAGAGATAGTTTGTTTCATGCAGTTTCCGTCCTCGTCTATTTGATACGTTCTGCCCTGAGAATATACAAAATGCAATGTATAGGAATTTAAAAGTTACATTGCTCGAGCAAGGGTCGTAAGCTTGTTACAACTAATGTTTGAAATTCTTTAATATATTACAAAAGCACGAATAACATATAAGAGGCATTTCACTATCATACGCTTCAAATATGAAATTGATATTGAATACCTATTGTTTACCTAATCGAAGATATACACATATTTAAACAAATACAGTTTGTAGAAGCGTTGACATATATTATGCAGTCACTTGACTAAGACAGTGCTGTTTAATCCGATATTTTGATATAAATACATCTGAGTAGTCCTCTGCTTTCTGTGGTCACTTTTCTGGTGTCCTTTGACTTGCTACTCTCTGTGCATACTATCGACAAACTCTGATTTAACGTACCGTGTTGAAGTCGTTGATCGTTGTCGTTGTAAAGCGTGAATAAACGGGAACTTGAGGGGAAAACGCCGTAATGTTGAAACTAATGTATGACTTTTTTCTTACATTATCAAATGCAATTCTTCCAGTTCCATTGTAATAAAAGAAAGACGTAGTCTCCGGAATCGAAAGAACAGCCCCGTAAGTTAAAAAACCATCGGCCTCCCACACTCCGCTTGCACAACAAAGGCTCTCTGATTGAGCGGTATAATTGAATAACCATTTACTAGTCAGATTGAAAATTTGATCTATTAAATGCTTTCTTTTCAACCGTGTATCCGTTAGATAGATATAACAATAGATTAATCACTAGGTATTTCATAACCAAGCACGTCTTTATATCTGTACACATTTTCAGTATCTACATTAATTCAAACAACGTATGGGTTAACCTTAGTGAACACTAATAACCTTCGTCAGACAGATAACTGATATATTTAGTAGGAATGTATATCATTCAACATATCGTTTATCCCTACAATAAATTTGCTGAGGTGTTAGTAATATTTTTTCCAACAAAAATGAACATAAATGGAAATATTGAAAGGTGACAATACGAACGTCTCATGTACGGACTGATACGAACGGCACAAACCGTATGGGAACTGGGGCTGCATGATTAAATTTCATTAAAGTGACATTATGCGTATCTTACTGCGCATAGTGTATTTTTGGTGACAGTTTTATAAACGCAATTTTCGGTTGCTGTGCATTTAAACGTGTTAAACCAATGATAATGCCGCATTAGTATTTGAAGTTGGTTCTTTAAAATTTAAAAAAATGGACTAATCAAATAATAATTCCTTTCTTGGCAGTGATCTCCCTTGTGTTATTGTTGTTGTTTGTAGAGATTTCAGCAGTGGAAGGGAAGCAACTCCTGCATGCAGTTGTTTATTTCTTAAATTGACTCTCCTAGTCAAAATAGGAAAAGTAATATTTGGAAAGTTATTATTTCGTACTGGTAGTAGGTAGAGTTTGGTGTATTTGGTTAAAAGCTATTATTTCCTCTACCCTTTTTACACACACCTATTTCAGCTGGATTTTTACTTGAAGAAAATGCGCATACTTCCACTTAAAGTGATTATAATAAAAACATGTTGCAAATAATCCAAGGTCTTGTCCCGGCTATTTCCAGAAAGCCGCGCCCCCTCCCTAAAGCCCCCGCCCTGTTGAGCATTGAGAAATGATCTTAGAATGTATATCAGAAACTTACTGAAATGACCCGTTTTACAGAGGGACTCCAGTTCTTTAAACGTAAGAGATTCGGACCAGGAAGACATAAAAGGAAATCTCTACCATTGCACGCGTTTGAGTAAAAACGTTTCGGTTTACACCACACTGATAGATAAGAATGTGACAGTGGCGACAAGTCAGTCGACTACAGAAACTGTACAAAGAACTCACGGCCTAGTACAATGTCGTTACGCCTGAAAGAAAGAAGTCAAACATAAACTAAGTACCCGTTAATAACCCACGCATTTATAATGCTTATACCAATACATGCTTACAGTAGACAAGCCGGCACAAACATTGGATAAAATGAGTTTTTTTTGTGCAATTTTTATACATTTATATCACTTTTATAATACAATTGTAAGCATGGAGAAGGATTAATGCTAAAGAAGATTGCCCAAAGATGTGTACGTGTATTTCCAAGCAGGTTGAATGTGATAAAGTTATACCAAAAACCTTACCAAGTTATGCTGAAATTGTAACACTTTACGATGTTGATCTTGGAAGAAAATCGTCTCTCTCTGTTTTTGAACATGAGACATGGTCTTTTGTAAAATCTTTAGCAGTGTTGCCAGACATTGACCGCAACGGACACATGGGTATAGAGAAAGAATTGTTTAAACTTAGGGAAAATCAGTTTTTAAATTTGAAACATTTGAAAAAGTTAAGAGTGACTAGCAAGCGGCTGCAAAGACTCGAACGCGATACATTCTTTGGACACAGTTCGCTGGAAGTTTTAGATTTAAGTGATAATGTAGCTTTAACATACGAAAACATGATGAGTGGATTACAAACAAATACACTGTATTCCCTGCAAACTCTGAATCTTAGTCGATTGTCAACACTTACTCCTGAAATTGTGCATGCTTCCTTTTTCAAAGCATTAGAACACACAAAATTGAAAGTGCTTGACCTCAGTTATACTAGCGAAAGTATTTTAGACCAACACAGTTTTGCATACAAACTTCCGTACCTTTCCGAAATAAATTTTGAGCAAGCTGGTTACTTGGCAACATATTTCATGACAGCTACGTGGCTATTTCCAGAGGGAGCCTCCTTCAGAAATCTCCAGAAAGTGAATATTAATTACGGTTTATTACCTGCAGGTTTAT
This sequence comes from Saxidomus purpurata, assembly GCA_022818135.1. Classification (NCBI taxonomy): domain Eukaryota; kingdom Metazoa; phylum Mollusca; class Bivalvia; order Venerida; family Veneridae; genus Saxidomus; species Saxidomus purpurata. The sequence goes on from JAFMSR010000002.1 coordinate 36,104,405, forward strand.
CAAATCCCGATTTTGACGATTTCTTTGGATCTCCACTACCATTAAATTTCACTGAACTCCGAACCAGAGGATATACACCTCCAGATTACTTTGTTGACGTGTACGGCTTAGTTGAAAATGACACGGTTACCATTCGCATGGAGTTTAAACAAATTGCGTTGAAATGGAAACTGTTCGCACTGGTGCTCTACAAGAACAGAACAGAAATAGCTCTTGAAATTTTAGATATTCAGAAAATGGAGTAGAATATTTAGACTAATCAGTTACATGGTACGGAAAGAATTTACGTCATGTTAATTTGTCCCACAACAGACTATTCGCAATGGATGTGAATGAATTTGAAGAACTTTTGTATAACGCCACTGCACTTGAAGAGTTTTACTGTTCGCATAACCAGTTACAAACCATACCTGACACTTTCTTCAGCTTTACAGTGGGTATAAAACTAATTGATTTATCTCATAATAAACTTAAAACAATCTCTTTTGAAATTGGCCATCTACGTCAACTTCTGTATCTTAATATTAGTTACAACAATATAAAACTTTTGGACGAAATGTCAATGTTGAGAATTGATAATTTTGTGAACGTCTATCGTAAAATGATTGATATTCTGAACGAGAGTAGCAGAACAACTGATGAATTGCTGATTGGAATCCATGGCAACCCATTTAAGTGCTTTTGTAACGCCAAGTCGTTTGTTAAATGGATGGTTTCAGCTCTAAAACGTAGTATATTTGTCCTTCCAGAATTGATAGAATGTGAATATGATGGAGACAACAGACCGTTTGAGGAAACGATCATAGATGACGTGGAATATTTGTGCAACATTCCGATTATTGTCGCAGTATCTACAGCGGTTTCTGTCAGTATTCTCGTTATTATAATTATAATAATCATATGTGTGTACAAAAGATCTAGAAAGATCAAACGACGCAAAGAGCTGTTGAAGTTTATCGTCAAGTATAAAGCAGATGCGGGTCAAGCGTCTAATGTTCCCGTTTTCCTGTCATACTGTAGTGCAGACAATGAGTTTGTCAATCAAAAGATAAACCCCACTTTAAACTCTAAACTGCAGAACGTCTTTGAAACAAATGAAATGTGTTTGTCTACTGGTGACTTGAATTTTTCCCCAGGATTTTATGTAGCTGAAGAAATTGTAAAGTGTATAGAAGCATGCTCGGTTGTAATAGCTTGTGTGTCCAGAAAGATCTGTAAAAGTCATTGGTGCAAAGATGAAAAACTTACTGCTAAAAGTGATAATAAACCTATCATATTAATGTTACTAGAACACGTAGACATAAAACAAATGCCAAAAGTGTTACAGAAACAGTTTCAACATACTACCAGATGCAAGTGGAGTATAAATGAAAAGGGAGACTACTCTTTAACTCCGGACTGGGATGCATTCTGTAAAGCTGTGGTGGAACTGATCCAAGTGCAAACAAACCCTCAGAATGAAACTTCAATGACATAAGTCACGACAGTTTTATGATAATCTTGTCCGCTATTAAGAAATACACAGTAGGCTAAATAAGACAGTATGAGAAAATAAAAAAGCTTACAGGCTGGAGAAGGTATGAATAGTTGGAGAAAGTACGAATTTATGAAGGATCAGACAAGAAGCATCCACTGGAGTGCTAAACAAAACTGGATATCATCATAATTCCATGTGAGGTTATACATTACATTGTTAAGGACAATACCAAGTTCTAGTGGACCAGTATAGATATGTGAAGAGTACACAGCAAGGAAAGCTACAATGGACGAAGCCGCTCATATACATCTATGAATGCTGCAGGCATTTTGTATTTTTCGTGCATTTAAGGTAGAATGCACAATTTAAATGTTGTTCTCAAATTGAACTGTACATTATTTCCGATTGCAAGGTGGGTTTTAGGATCTGGTACTTGTATACCAAAGTAGTGCTTAAGAGAACATTTTTTTCTGATCCCATTTTTCACACCTTTGAAGAACAGGATCCTATTTTTTACACTTTAATATATGAAATGTGAGTTTTCCAACAATTCTGTTAGCAAGAAAATCACATAAAGGAAAAGAAAATACTGTTTTTCACATAACATTCTTAGTTATTCTTTTAAATAGTGATTTTGAGGTGATAGATTGCGTACATTCAAATTCAATAATAAAGTATACATTTTGTGTGAACATATTTATTTTACACCAGTTGTAGATTCATATGCTTGTCCTCATTGTAAGCTTCTTGGGGTCCTGACCAGTTTTTGTTACTAAAGAAGGGATTGAGGAGGTTCGCCGATGGCATTCGGATCCGTACCCAGTCCGCCGGGCTCTTACCCTTCAAATTGTTTACTTCTGTTGGCTCCTTCATAGCATACTTTTTTAGCCTTAGCTGATTAAATTCACGTATCGGGAACTTTACAAAGTAGTTATATACAATTAAGAGGGTCATGATAACCCTATATCACTCACCTGGCTACAATAGACTATAAATTAAGGTCAACAATCACATCACAGGTAGGGTCAATCTTGACCAGGGGTTCATGATTTTAATAGAATTCGTAGATGTCCACTACAAAATGATTCATTCATTCTCTATGCCTATTGGTTTTATGGTTTTAGACAAGAAGATTTTTAAAGATTTTTTTATTAATACTATTTTGTGTATTTTCTATTGCAATACAAGTTATTACAACTTAGATTAAACGCTCTTGAGACTCATTCCAGATGAAATCAATCTCGAAATGAGAGATTTTCCTACATAAGCCAATGCAAAATCAAGTTACCCATCTGGCATGGTCAATTTAGACCCGTAGGCAATGATGTGAACATTCTTGGTAGAGGTCCATCAGTCGATGCTACATGCTAATTATCTAAGCTTTTAGGAATTGCTCTTTTTTAGAGAAAAATTTTTAAAGCTTTTCCTATATAAGCCTATGTAAGCCCAGTTTCAAGGCAGTCTGTTTTTCTTCATTCTGTTTGTAAGCAAGTTCATTCAGTTCTAATTCATCGCACCATGATCAATCACGAGACATCAAGTTAGGTTTCCGATGTATCAGGGCATAATGCTCCAGAGTATTGTATTAATGTGCACGAGTCATTACAAATTGTTCAGCATAGATTTACCGGAAGGAGGCGTTTAGTAAACTGAAAGGGCGATTTGAAACCCTTTACTGTCTCTGTGTGCACCACACCACTGTCTATGTAGTTCCAATCCGTTTTAGCATAGAAAGAATGTCTTAACTGCTCAGTTTTACAGTGTCTTACAACAAAACCACTATCATTGTTTGTAATTTAGTTTTCAATAATTATAGCAGAGGTGACACATCCATGCAAGGTCTTAGCCCTGATCTGTCTCTTTTATTTAGCTGATTAAAGAAACTCTGAAGGTAGTAGTGCTGGTACCAAACTCTCGGCCACCTTGTAGAAGATCAATCTATTGACCATATCACGATATTGCAGAGATGGTATTGACAGCGTTGAGAGCATGTTGGTTACACAACCTTCCTCCCAAGACTCATAATTCCCGGTAATATGTGATGACGTTGGGCAGATGATGTATGTCCGTTGTTTGTTTTAACGTGTACAATGTAAATACCAGTAAGCAAATGGTAGTCATCTTTTTGCATCTTAATAAGTGTCTTAATCACCTTCAGCTTTTCTTTAAAAGGTTACTTTGTTGAGTGCCTTTTAGCTCTTTGTTTAACCACATTTGTCATCTCATTGCCATCAACATTCCACAAAAATACTCTCAGCTGCTCACTAAGCCTTTCTCGTTCTTTGACAAAGGATGTTCATTTAGCTGTAGCAAAGGCTTCAAGGACTGATATAGGACTGATATAACATCTGTCAGAAACACCACGTGATGTCAGTCCTCTTATGACGCTTCAGTATTTTATGTCTGTATGCTGACTTCAGGTTCTGCCTTGTAACTGGCTGGTACAATGCCTATATGTTGGTATGCTAAATGTCTGTAACCCAACATTTGTGTTTATAATGACCACCATTTAGCAGACATGGGCCCATGAGATCATGATTTGTTTCATGGATTAGTTTATACATTGAACTATTATATTCCGCATCTTTTGGAGTCCATGTACAGTAGTGTAGATACTTATGTATGTGGTGCGGTAGTCAAGTGGTTAATGCTAAGTGTTTCCCACTTATCTGAGATGAACTGGTTAGAAATCCGGAGGAAGTCTCGCGTGTATCGGTGTTATAAACCGGGCATGTAAAAGAACCAAGGGGTCTATTCGTAAAAGAGCTATGGTCAGGTACCCGCATTCCCTTGTATTTGCTTCTGTCTTCAAAAAATGACCACAATGGAAATAAGAGCTTGCTTTTTATTGTGTTATCCTTGGTACTTGGTACTGAAAAAATACACATATACATGTTTGTTAGGTCATACTGCCATAGTTTTGATAGTTCCGAGGGGTCAATAGGAATTTGTGATAATAAATACGGGTATGGTTTGCTTTCGTCATCTTCTTGGATTCGTGGACAAACTCCCTGTTTACAGACGATACTTTGTTAGGGTCCCAAGTTTTGTTTTCATAGGACTGTCTGCCAATAACTGATACTTGCTGGCTTGCATCCCTCTCTTATTAAGTGAAAGAATGGCAATAAATACATTGCTGTAATAAAAGTTTAATGGTATATTGAAGCTGAGCTGTACGCATTGCTACCGTACTGATTCTTAAGGTTTGGTTCTGGACTTTTTCCATCGTTTGCAGTAGTCATCCAAAAACTAGTAAACTGTTTTCAGTATTCTCTCACGTGTTTTCCAATTAACTTTAGGAAGGGTTTCCATGTAGTCTCCCCTACATATGTGGCCTCTTCATCTACAGTCGGAGGAATGTCCAAGATTTTGACGGTACCAGCCCTCTGCTTTCACTAAATCAAACGTCAAGGTCATAGGTGCATCTTCATGGAAAATCTTGTCCGGTCTTCATCTCCAAAACCCTGGATGGATGTTGATCAAACTTCACAGGAATGATCAATACCGAGCCTAGTGGTGCTTACTGTACTTAGGTGTCACTACGTCAACGGTCAGTGTTATAGATGCCTGTTAAAGAAAAATCTTGGCCGAGCTTCTTCTTAAAAAAACCCGGCTGGAAGTCAGTACCAAGTGTAGTTGTGAATAGTGTCAGGCTGTTTCGCTTGAATGATTCGTGGTGAAGTTGTGGGAGTTTGTATGTGTTTCTATCCTGTTTTAGGCTTGTCCAGGTAATTCTTCCTACACGCATACAGTGTTAAATAGTGGGAGACATACAATTACATTGACAAAGAAATATAGAATAACTATGACAACATTTACAATAAGAATTGACAAACATCGAATAAGAACATCAAACACATAATATCGACATATAGAATGATTACTTTTACAATAAGATTAACAAAACATTGAATAACAATTACAAACACATACATTTTTAGCAACGTTTTACATGCCATTCATTGATACATTGATTACTTTATCAAATTTTACACGAATATGAGTATTATACTAGCGGAATGTGTGGTACTTGTTGTTTATCAGGATAAGTAGACAGGTGGTATTAGATTATGTTTAAAATACTCTGATTGAGATGACTGACCATGAAGACGAGACAATATTTGACAAATATATCTAATGCCAAACATTTTTTTTTTGTCATCCACAATAAAAACAGATTATTTGTAAAAACCAAAATTAAAGACTTAAATTCATTATGTTATAGACAAGCTATAAAGTTGACATTTCTATTCACATGTATTTCAAATGGTTACCATTCTGGAGATATACTGGATTAAATGCAGTTGGGGAAGATGAATGGAAAACCTTGGAGGCTCAGACTAGGGGTTCGAATCCCGAAATGAATGGACTCCATCGATAAAGAAAAACAAACATTTATATTCGTTTATATTTACAGTGTTAAATAGATAAAATTAACGTATTTGTTAATGTGTCAAATGTAAGGTATTCTAATACAATATTTGGTTCAATAACATGCCTATATATAAACATAAAATGAATAAAAGAACCTGCCTTCCTCAAAGTGTTTAACTAATATAAATGTTATTACATGAGATAATCCTTACTTTAGGCATACATATAATTCTACACTTGTCTATAAACTCAAACATGCATGGTATACAAACAATCTTCATATACCTAGAAATAGTTTGTTTAATGCAGTTCCATTCCTTGTCTATTTGAAATATTTTTGTCCCTGATATATTCAAAATGCAACGTTTAGAAATTTTAGAGTTATATTAGTCGAGCTAGGGTCGTAAGCTTTGTTTACAGTTAGTTTTTGGAATTCTGTAACATATAAGGGAAACACGACATTGATACTGATTACCTATTGCATACTTAATTGTGAAAATACACATTTAAACAAGCACAGTTTGTAGAAACGTTGAAATGCATGATGCAGTCATTTGACTAAGATAATGTTGTTTTATCTGCTTTTTTATATAAATACACACGAGCAGTCCTCTGCTTTCTGTCACTTCTGCTGTGTCATTTGACTTGCTGTCCATTTGAGCGTACTGTCGACATACTCTGAATCAACAAACCGTGTTTAGGTCGTTGATCGTTGTCTTTGTAAAGTGTGAATAAACAGGAAATTCAGGGGAAAACGCCGTAATGTTGAAACTGATGAGTTCTTTCTTACATTACCAAATGCAATTCTTCCAGTTCCATTGTAATAAAAAGAAGGCGTAGCCTCGAATCGAATGATCAGCCTCCGGAATCGAGAAAACAGCATCCAAAATCGAGAGACCAGCCTCCGGGATTGAGAAAACAGCCTCCGGAATCGAGAGAACAGCCCGGTAAGTTAAGAAAGTATTGGCCCCCACTGTCCGCTTGCACAACAAAGGTTCTATGATTGTTCGGTATAAAACTAAAATATGTTTGAAAATCTGATCTATAAAATTCTTTCTTTTTTCAATCGTGTATCCGTTAGATAGATATAATCAAAGGACTGAAAGTGCTGGAGGATCGATTGTCTCTGAACAACACAGTCTGCACACATACATGTGTAAATATACGGACAACATAGACTGTACACATACATGTGTGAATATCAGGATAACCCTTATTAAAAGTTATAAACTGGAGACGCAACTGTCCACAAATTTTGACCTTTCACCATTTGTGTAAACTTTACTTTTGAGATAGGAACCCATGTGCTTACATTATGTCATTCAGTGACTATGTTCAACTACCCTATGAAGTATTAAGCTGTGAATCGTAACTGAGAAATGGATTTTGACAAAACTGAACTGAAAATTTATGGTTTGAACAACTTTAAATGTCATTCAAAAGTTATGGGATATGCCCATAAGGTTGATTGTATTGTGCGAATTAATTCGGATTTAACGTCGCACCCAACAGCTAAGGTCATATTGCAACTTCCGGCTTTCATGGAGGAGGAAGACCCTGGGTGCCAATTCCCTGTATCATAATTTGGGGGTCATTTAGAAACTCCGAGGGTCATACCCTTTATTGTAAAAAAATAAAAGGCATGACTATGTGTTAAAGAAGTTTTATTCAGTTTACTTCTGTAAAACTGCAGGTGATACATCACAAAGTGGTGGGTAATCAAAGGGTTGGCAAGGCAACAGGTGTTTCCCTTTGGATGCTTTCCATTTTGTCACTGCATCTCAAAAGTTAAATTTGTCCACAAAGCGAATTTTTCATAAGTGCATTCAACCATAGACATTAAACTTGGATATTATTTGGCACACTTAAACCCCTTTCAATAGTGACAGTCTGATCGAAATGACTACAAAATGATCATTAAAATCACTCAGAAAGACGTTTTTGTTTCCCCTATTAAGGTTCGTCGACCATCTCTTGTTGTGCGTCTACGATCTATGATGACGGTATCATAGGAATCAACACACACAAAAACGCAATGGTACAAAATGCGGGTCGATCCGCAATCAGACGACAACGACGACGCAATAGAGTCAAACTTAGACATATCCCATACCGGAAGCGTATTTTATCAACAATTTATCTTGCATTTCGAAGCGTTTTGAGAGGTTTTGAAATGTTGTTTTTGTAGTAATTTGATCATACACATTTTAATTGCGTCATAGAAGACGCTCTTTGCTATTTCTGTTGTGTCATTGACAAAATGAGTACGTCAAAACCGCAGAAAACGCACTCTCGCGGAAACAATGAATTTACTGTATCCGGTGTAGCGATGCGTATTTCACGGGTCTTACATTTCTCATGTCACACCGGTCTGACGATAAAAACCGCGTAGGAAAATAGTTCTATACAGAACAGATACCTCGTTGATTTAAGTTACAAATTATAAGAAAAACAACAATATAATATTATGCTATTCTGTAATGTTTTGATATTATTTAGATCTGTTACTATATAATTTTTAAAACAGAGGACAGTAATATAGAACTACTTTTCGGTCGTATTCGACAAAAATTTGTGTTAAGAGTTCGGCCGTAAGGGTCTGAAATACTCTGTTAACTTTGGATACGTTTGAATAAATTCAATCGATTAAAAAATAGATTAATCACATTTCGTAACCAAGCACGTCTTTATAATTATGTGTGTACATTTTTAGTATCTATATTAATTAATTACATAAGATGTATGGGAAAACCTGATTTAACACTAAATAACCTTCCTCAGACAGATACTATGATTGATATACAGTAAACCTCGCTTATAAGGAACTCGGATATAAGGAACATTCGGTTATAAGGAACAGTTTTCAATTCCCCGATCTAAATCCTTCTTTATTCAATGTAAAAATCTTCGGTTATAGGGAACTCGGTTAGAAGGAACACTCGGTTATAAGGAACAAATTTTCCGGTCCCAAAGTACAAAATTCAATGAAAAACACCTCGGTTATAGCGAACACTACGTTGATAGATATAGGGCTTTGTTTTAAAAAACAGGTGATAAGGTTTTGCATTACGTTGATGAAAATACTTAAATACAGACAGATTAAGTTTATAAACGTTCATTTTCCTTTTACATCTAGATGTGTGGGTGTTGGGAGATTCAATCCCTTACTGGGCGGGAAAACACGCAAAGTCCAGTGGGAAAGCCAACCTGGGTCTTGAAGACACGTCCATTGCGTGGTGGGGCGTACGTGGCCTGCGTTGGAGAGGTTTACGCCATTCAGTGGAGACTCAGGTGCTTCTTTCGTCTCCTCCTTCTTTAATATTCATACATCTTGGGGGCAATGATTTAGTACATGAAAAAACCCTGGAAATCAGACGAATTATGGAAATTGAGATAGAATACTTTCGCGATGCATTCCCGGAAGCTAAAATTGTCTGGATTGACATACTACAAAGGAAAATATGGTCTGGCTCACTGGGGGGGGGCACTAAACCAATAGAAAAAAAGCGTAAACGCTTTAACAGAATAGCAAGAAAAGTTGTTACATCATCAGGGAGAAGTGACGTCATCAGTCCTGAGATTGATGCGGCTACAGCATTTTTTCGGAACGATGGTGTCCACTTAAACTTGGTCGGTCTGGAATTTTATTTGGATTATATCCGTGACTCTGTAGTAAGAAACTTATGGAACTAAAGGTTTAGTTAGAGCAAAACTTCGATATTTTGTTGCGTCTTCAATATAAATAGAATTTTGGGGGATAAATGAGAATTTATTGTGGCGAAAAATTCTATAAGTGCAAACCGAAAGGCGATCAGGCGCGTCAAAATTATACTACAAATGTATGAAGTTAGTTGTTTTGTTAAAGTCCGGTTAAATGCACCGTATTTTGGCGTGTTTCTTTCAAATCAGTTATGTTTCATGCACCATACTTTGGCGTGTTGCTTTTAAATCAAGTTCGTGGCCAGGTGGCTGGGGTTGAATAGGTTCTGCCCTCGTGTTTGGCGAAATCTAGTTGGTATTGCTGTATAAACTGTATATACTGCGTTCTCAACCCCCTTTGCATGCAACTCTGAACTTACCTTTACGCAGTGGTTCGCATGGTGGTTGCCAGTTGTTTCCGGATACACGGCAATGGCTGGTGGCTATCATGTGACACCACTGGCTCCGTCGTTGCAGTGCATTGCCATCTGGTATCAGTGTACTCGGGTACATCTGTCACGTTCTCGGTGTGCTACAAGGTTACACGGTGCTACACTGCATGTTCAGTGAATGTGGTGTTAATGTTGTCGCAAGTATACGTTAAGTACATTTTGTATTGCAATGTTAAGTTTAGTTTTTAGTTTACGTGGTATTGTCGTGACGCGCCTGGTCTCCTTTAGGTTGAAGTTAGTTATTGCTTCGAGCGGCCAACAAAACCCAATCTTAATTTTTACACAAACAAGTGTATCAGATTTATGTTTGTTGAAGTACGAACTATTAAATTTATAAACTAACTGTTGTTGTTGCAAACTGTTTTAATAAAGGTGAACATACAGCATGGTGTTTTAGCTGGTTCGAGTATTAAAATAAACATACATGTACATGTAATTGAATGGAAATATTGAAAGGTGACACTTGTGCGGTTTACAGTCGACATCCATCTATGAACGTCAAATGTATACGGCCTGATACAAATTCTGCTATGGAGCTGAATGACCGTAATGACACAACCTTGACCTTACAGAGCGTGGGAGCTGGGCGCTGCATGCCAGATCTTGTCATCAATATTCCTGTAGATAGTTATTTCAAAATACTATCGGGAACGACAAAACTACATACTAGTACTCGTGTCTTGCATTTAATTTTATGGACATAATGGTTAGTGACTATATCCGCAGGGCTGAGCGATTAAACCTTTGCGGATTGCAAGTGGTAGGGAGGTCGGTGTGCTTACATGTATTATACTCTTTGGAAAGTATATTTCAACATACATTGATCGATATTTCAACTATCAACTATCTGTCTACGTAAAAGATGTTATACAGTATGCTAAATTTATCCTAGTCATGGCTATAAACAGCAAATTTGATTAAAGTGATTATAATAAAAGCATGTTGCAAATAAACTTCAATGTCCCTGCTGTGTTCATGTCCGCCCATGGCCTTGTCCCAACCGGTGTTGAATTAGCATATGCATAATATGTTTTTAAAAAACTACTGTAACTGTTAAAAGGATAAATAACCCAGTACAATGTTGATACGCCTGAGAGAAAGTCGTTAAACATTATACAGGTACCCGTTATTAACACACGCATACGTAATATACTGATATATACTTATAGCAGGCGAGCTGATACATACATTGGATAAAATGGGTGTTTTTGTGCAATTTTCATACATTTATATCATTTTTATAATACACGACTTAGTGTTACCATGGAGAAGGATTAATGCTAAAGAAGATTGCCCAAAGATGTGTACATGTATTTTCAAGGCGGTTGAATGTGATAAAATTATACCAAACACCTTACCAAGTAATGCTGAAACTGTAACACTTTACGATGTTGATCTAGGTCTCTCTGTTTTTGAACATGAAACATGGTCTTTTGTAAAATCTTTAGCAGTGTTGCCAGACATTGACCGCAACGGAAATTCGGGGAGCGAGAAAGATTTGTTTAAACTGAGTAACAATCTATTTTTAAATTTGAAACATTTGAAAAAATTAAGAGTGACAAGCAAGCGGCTGCAAAATCTCGAACGCGATACATTCATTGGACTCAGTTCGCTGGAAGTTTTAGATTTAAGTGATAATGTAGCTTTAACATACGAAAACATGATGAGTGGATTACAATCAAATAAACTGTATTCCCTACAAACTCTGAATCTTAGTCGATTGTCAACACTTACTCCTGAAATTGTACATTTCGATGTTTCCTTTTTCAAAGCATTAGAACACACAAAATTGAAAGTGCTTGACCTCAGTTATACAAACGAAAGTATTTTAGACCTATACGGTTTTGCCCACAAACTTCCGTACCTTTCCGAAATAAATTTTGAGCAAGCCGGTTACTTGGCAACAGATTTCATGATGGCTATGCGACTTTTTCAAGAGGGAGCCTCCTTCAAACATCTCAAGAAAGTAAATATCAATAACGCTTTACTACCTGCAGGTTTACCACGTGCCATTTTCGATTCTTTCTGGAAACCTCCACTGCCATTGAATTTCACTGAACTCCGGGCCAGGGCATATACACCTCCAGATCGTTCTGCTGGCGTGTACGGCTTAGTTGACAATAACACGGTTACCATTCACATTGACTTTAAACAAACTGCGTTGAAATGGAAACTGTTCGCACTGGTGCTCTATAACAACAGAACAGAAATAGCTCTTGAAATTTTAGATATTTCGGAAAATGGAGTAGAATATTTAGACAAATCAGTTACAAGGTACGGAAAGAATTTACGTTATGTTAATTTGTCACACAACAGACTATTCGCAATGAATATGAATGAACTTGAAGAACTTTTGTATAACGACAATGCACTTGAAGAGTTTTACTGTTCGCATAACCAGTTACAAACCATACCTGACACTTTCTTCAGCTTTACAGTGGGTATAAATCTAATTGATTTATCTCATAATAAACTTAAAACAATCTCGTTTGAAATTGGCCATCTACGTCAACTTCTGTATCTTAATATTAGTTACAACAATATAAAACTTTTGGACGAAATGTCAATGTTGAGAATTGATAATTTTGTGAACGTCCATAGTGAAATGATTGATTCACTGAATGAGAGTAGCAGAACAACTGATGAAATTCTGATTGGAATCCATGGCAACCCATTTGCTTGTTCTTGTAACGCCAAGTCATTTGTTAAATGGATGGTTTCAGCTCTAAAACGTAGTATATTTGTCCATCCAGAATTGATAGAATGTGAACATAATGGAGACAACAGATCGTTTGACGACACGATCATAGATGACGTGGAATATTTGTGCAAGATTCCGATCATTGTCGCAGTATCTACAGCGTTTTCTGTCAGTATTATCGTTATCCTAATTATAATAACCATATGTGTGTACATAAGATCTAGAAAGATCAAACGACAGAAAGATCTGTTGAGGTTTATCGTCAAATATAAAGCAGTTGCGAATCAAGAGTCTAAGGTTCCCGTTTTCCTGTCATACTGTAGTGCAGACAGTGGGTTTGTCAATCAAAAGATAATCCCCACTTTAAACTCTAAACTGCAGAACGTCTTTGAAACAAATGAAATGTGTTTGTCTACTGGTGACTTGAATTTTTCCCCTGGGTTTTATGTAGCTGAAGAAATTGTAAAGTGTATAGAAGCATGCTCAGTTGTAATAGCTTGTGTGTCCAAACAGTTCTGTAAAAGTCATTGGTGCAAAGATGAAATACTTACTGCTAAAAGTGATAATAAACCTATCATATTAATGTTCCTAGAACACGTAGACATAAAACAAATGCCAAAAGTGCTACGGAAACAGTTTCAGTGTACGACCAGATGCAAGTGGAGTATAAATGAAAAGGGAGACTACTCTTTAACTCCGGACTGGGATACATTCTGTAAAGCTGTGGTGGAACTGATCAAGACGCAGACAAACTTTCAGAATTGTTAAAATTGAATCACAGTTTTATGATTACCATGTTCCCTTTTGAGAAATACAGTGTATGCGAAATAAGACAGTATGAAAAGGCACAACTGGACCGTGGCTGGAGTAGATATGTGTATTCGCAGCAAGTACGAATTTTAGAAGGATCAGACAAGAAGCATCTTTTGGATTTCTAAACCAAACCATATGTTAAATATCATTATAATTTCATGTGAGGTTATTTTATATGTTTGAGTATAATACCAAATTCTGTTGGACGAATATATGTGACGAGTACACATCAACAATACATGTATTGGATAAAGTACTCATATACAAATGTATATATATCTATGAATGTTGCAGACATTTTAACTTTTTCGTGCATTTTAGGTCGAATGTGCTTTTTTAAAAATGTTTTTCTCAAATTGAACTGTACATATTTCCAGTTGCAACGCGTTTTTAGTACCTGGTATTTGTATACCGCTGTAGTCACGGTGGGGAATCACATGGGTCAAAATAATCTATAAACAAAAGTGAATATATGAAAAAAGTTATAAAATAATGAAAGCTGTTCAGCTGTAATGATAAAAAGTAGACTATCTTATGACAACATCAACGCATTCTAGAACTACTCAAGTCTCAATAACAATCATCTTCTGATTGTGCTGAACACTTCAAAGCTAAATTAGTTTAGTGTACTGAAGTGTTTATTACAATCGGAAGGAGACTATGATTGAGACCTATGTAGTTCTAGAATACATTAACGTCGCCATAAGATAGGCTACATTTCATATTTAAAGCTAAACAACATTTTCATAGATTTACTTTTGTTTAGAGATTATTTTAATCACGTGATTCCCCACCGTGGTAGTGCTTTATAGGACTGTTTTTTTTCCAGACCACATTTTTCACATACGTTTGAAGAAAAGGACCCTTTTTTCACATTTTCACATATGGTATAATGTTTTCCAACAAGGGTGTTAGCAAGAAAATCACAAAATTCACAGGAAATGTGAAATATGTGACAGCTTTATGTGAAAAATGAAATACTGTTGTATCATTTGTGATCTTATTCTATGTGATCTGGGGAAGATATGGTCCTGCAGTGCTTCAAACAGGGCTACTGATGTCACTTATGGGTTCACCTACTTCATATGTTTTCTAACCCTACCATAGGCCCAATATGAACGCCTAAATTGTGTCCTTTCATATATTTTGTCCTGAAAATAAATGGCGCTTCATGCACAACTGGACGCTTTATTCACAGCTGGACATTTCATTTTCACATATGTTAATATTCTAAACATTATTTTTACAATTAAAAATAATATTTTACAATGACGTGATAGATTGCGTATATTCAAATAAAATGATGAAGTATGCACTTTGTTTCAACATATTTATTTACATCAGTTGTAGATTCATATCGCTTCTTTGTGTTCTGTCCAGTTTTCGTGCCTATGAAAAAGGGATTGAAGAGGTTCACGGATGATATTTGAATCCTTAACCGGCTTTAGATGAGAAGTTCACCGCTTTATCTATACACCTCGATGCCTCCCTGCAAATTTTTTACTTCTGTCGGCTCCTTTATAATATACATGTTCGAGTCTACGTGGGGTAATTTGACCGGTTATTTATTATTATCATTATCACTTTTACATTATTTTCTCTCTGTAAAAGATTAATGAAATAAATCATTATGTAAAATATGCAGCCTGAACTAGAAATTAAAAAAACAACACTATCAAACTTCACTCGCAGGGCATATCCAGAATGGGTAGAAAGTTGTAAGTGCAAAACTGGCTTGGAATAATAAGTTCAAACCTGATCTATATTAAAAGCAACCGACTGCGGGAGGCTAGCAAAATCAGTCGGGAGGCCGAATTAACGAGCCGATGAATTTAGAAGTCGTGACTATCGATGACTATTACTATATAGATGAAGAATTTCAAATAGCTTTAATGATACACACAATTCTGTTACCCGGCCTTTGAAATGTGTTTAGACTAAAACATAAATGTATTTTAATATTTACGGTACGTAAATAATTTGAATACAGGCGAATATAGAGAATATTAGGCTACTGTCTTTTGATAACAGGTGATAACAGGTGAGGTAGATGTGATCGGAAAAGGCAAGGCTCTGTCGATCCTTTTCCGACCGCATCTGCCGAACCTGATATCACATGTTGTAAAAAGACAGTTGACTATTTTTTTATTTATCATGCATAATCTTCATACAATTTTTAAAAAATAGAATAAATACGGTAATTATAAAAAAAAGATTTAAAATTACTACTGTGCATCGAAAAATAGTTCTACATTTCAAAGTACAAAAATTAAAAACGACATAAATACAGCGTTATAATTATCTTCATAGACTATTTTCAAATATCTTAATGTTTAAACCTGATCTATATCAAAAGCAACCGACTCCGCGGCGGGAGGCCATTTTAATATTCACGGTACGTAAATGATTTGAATACAGGCGGATGTAGAGAATATTAGGCTAGCAAAATGCGATACCATCTCTGATTCAGGTAAATGTATTGCTATACAAACTTACGAAAGCGATGAAATAAACAAGTTTCAAGTTTTATTTATGATCAGGGTTTATTACAAGCATGAGATCAAACAAACATGTACATTTGGTTATATCCTAGCTACGATTAACATGTGATATTTTGAGAAACAAATACACAATTCTGTATATTACAGATGTAAATGTAGATTTCTGTGCGATACCTTCGTAAAGTATAAGAAATTTAGGAGAATGAGTCTATTTCTTAAGTGAGATAAAATAATTTTACAAAAGGAGGCAAGTTTTACCAGTTTAGTTTTGTTACT
Source organism: Saxidomus purpurata (assembly GCA_022818135.1). Lineage (NCBI taxonomy): Eukaryota > Metazoa > Mollusca > Bivalvia > Venerida > Veneridae > Saxidomus > Saxidomus purpurata. The sequence continues at coordinate 36,120,698 of JAFMSR010000002.1, forward strand.
GGTACACATTAAATCTCTCAATTTGATAGAATTTGGATTTGAATAAATAAGATTTCCTAACATCAAGAAAATAGGGGCATTCAAATAAATAGTGAAATTCGTCCCTTACACATTTACAATATGTGCAGAATCTTTGGCTTCTTTTCAAATTAAAAAATCTGCCTTTTTCAATAGGTAATTACTGTGGAACAAAGGTGACATGTGTATGTTTTTTTTTTATCTCGTGCGCACGACATACTAATTCGTGCGCACGAGATACTATGTCGTGCGCACGAGATACTATGTCGTGCGCACGAGATAATTAAGTCGTGCGCACGAGGTACTAAGTCGTGCGCACGAGTTACCAAGTCGTGCGCACGAGTTACCAAGTCGTGCGCACGAGATACTATGTCATACACACGAGACACTATGTCGTGCGCACGAGATAATTAAGTCGTGCGCACGAGTTACTATGTCGGGAGCACGAGTTACTAAGTCGTGCGCACGAGTTACTATGTCGTGCGCACGAGATAATTAAGTCAATGTAGGGAACTGATTTGACTGACTTAGTAATTCGTGCGCACGACATAGTAACTCGTGCGCCCAACTTAATTATCTCGTGCGCACGACATAGTATCTCGTGCGCACGACATAGTATCTCGTGCGCACGATTTAGTACCTCGTGCGCACGACTTAATTATCTCGTGCGCACGACATAGTATCTCGTGCGCACGACTTAGTACCTCGTGCGCACGACTTAGTATGTCGTTTGCACGAGATAAATAAAAACATACACATGTCACCTCTGTGCCACCGTAGGTAATTTATGATTTAGTGTTCTGAATTTGCACATTGTAATAACAAGATTTCTAGATAAAATATCGAGATACTTTTCAAAAGTTAACTCATTTTTATATAATCTATATATAAAACACTTAGATGACTGATCAATTTGACTGGACTATTCCTGTAAAAATTGGTCGTCCAACCTTTTCTTAACAGCCAATTTAAAAGCATTTATATTACATATTTTTGATCAACATAAAAGTAAGACAATCCCAAAAAAACAAAAATAATATCAAACAGGGAATGCCACGTACCAAAAACGCAGCCTCCCCAAAACGAGCCCCACAGCACCCAGAAGTGCAAGTCATCTAGTGTTTTTTTAACAAATTTCAGCCATGGTGAATTAATAACATTATTACTATGCACATTAAACATGATTCTATATAAGAAATTACTAATCTTACTATCTTTATCAACTAACAATTTTCGCCAATTTGACAAATACTAAGTCTGTAGTATTTGAACACAAAACTTGACTCGAGTGTACATGTAAATGTCACCAATGAAGTGAAGCAAACTATTCAGTGTAAAACGAAGAGTAAACCTCATGTGTACTGGTGATATGTTACAAAAAGGTTGTACTTGTGTGTATTATATATTTTTTCTAACATATTATTTTGCTACAAATCTTTTACCTACAGATATACTTTATACATTGTTATGAAAGCCACGTTTACTCCTGATTCCAGTTACGTTTTTCTCCAGTTTTACGCAAAGGGGTCAGCAAAATTGTCTATGCATTATTTGAAAGTTTATTATCTTACGTATGTTAGGACGTTGTATATCGATTCCGTTGCAAGTAACAACATATGAAACGATTTGATAGTAAGCCCTATGCGTATTACAGTTCTTTCCCTTGTACTTACTATATACATGTAGTTCGTTAACAAACGGGTAGACAATGTTACAGAACCCTTTGGTTTTACGCAACAACTCCGATGAGTTGTGCGATACATATCCACAGCAGGTATTTTTGAAATAATCTAATAGTCTAAACGTGTATTCAGGTCCGTGAAAGATATAAATCCTGTCTCAATATATGTACAAAATTTAATGGTCTTTGTTACATTTCTTGCTACATAGATTTTAATTTTACAGATTTCAGAGCAGCGACAGAAGCATTTTAGCGCTCTTGTAAATCGCTGGATGTCTGTCAAGTAAAGCACGTGCAAAGCATGCGCGGTTATAACAAGATATCAGTAAAGAGGACATGTTTTCAATAGTTTTCAATAGTTTTGCTGGTATAGTCGTACAAATTTATAATGCATCGTGCGAGTAATGCGGTTGTATCATTCAAACTAGTATTATTCAAATTTACAATATTACACAATGTTGTCAGTTGTAGGTAGGGTTGCACACAGCTTTTACATAAATAGACCTGAAGTTTCTCTAACAGAACAGGTACATTTTTGTCACATATTGTCGCTTACATGGACGATTTTAATAAACATGGTAGAGGTCCACTTGGCCATCCCACATACGAAATGTATAATCTCTATACCTTGCAGTATCAGACAAGAATATCCTTGTCCAAAACCACAGGGCAAATAAATAAATCTCACCAGAGGCTTAGATATAAGTACAAAGAATGGGTGTTATGATTAGTTTCAAGGAAACTACCAAATACTCATCTAAGCAGCATCTTTTGGTGTAACAATGAAAGTATATATTATGCTTGATTCGTAGTTCTTTATGTTAATATGCCTGCTCATACTCGGTGATGTACTATTTGTATGTTTCTTTACGTTAATAGATCATAAGTTACACAACAGTGTTAAACACATTCTCAGTTTGAACGATGTGGAATGTATATGTTATAAGGAAACTGGCACATATACTATTGGTTGTTAATGGAAGAGGAGTGGGCATGACTTTAGCAGCAAGAAGTAAAGAGTGAAACATAATATGTTCTACATGCTAAATAAAATTTCAAGTCGGGCGAAGAATTACTTTAATTGTGAAATAAAGCATTTAACATGAAGAATAGCCCATTTATTATCTGACAGAAAGCATAATCCAGATTTAAGAAATCGTTTGAGACAATCAATCTGATTTGATATAATGCGACATGCAAACAAAATTAAAATCACAGAAGGTAAGATATAATTTTTGCAGCTATTTTATCTTATGTTCTTATTTCAATCGGTAGTATGAAAACGTTTGGTCTAGATTTCTTTTGTAAAACAACATCTTTGCGTGACACGAACACATATTGTGGGAGTCGTTTTGGCAAAAACTTAGTATTTGTAATGTTAAAATAATTTAGAGCTGTAATATTTGCAATAGTTGAAAAAAGACAACCAATGCACTGTCGCTTCGTTTTTACGTTTTGACTCCAGTTCCAAGATATTTTACAAGTTGTCAATAATTAATTTCATAATCAAAATTACTTCAAATTGTACAGGAAGACATATATACATGTACCAATATGTGCGACAATCACACCAACATGGTAACATTTTTCTTTTCTAATTATTTTTACAAGACTTAGGTAGTACAAATATTGTTGGATCTTTGATTCCATGTGCAAGGTACATTACATCAAGGCTATAAACTGTCCCGTGAGTAGCATCTCTTTTCAAATATTCGGCACGCGATATTGTAACCGGATCGCAGTGGGTGCCTGGAAGAAAGAAAATACGTACAAAATCGAAATGTCTAGCATTCATCAAAAAACGAGTTTTCACCTGTTCCCGAATGTAAAAATGCATAATATCTGATATTCTGATTGGTTTAAACAGTATTTTGTTCTAATAAATGTATTATACAAGTAAAAACTTATAGTAATTGTTGTTTAACAGCATAAATGGAAAGTTGTTATTATTTTAGATGAGTTGACTCACCACAAAGTCGAGATTATTTTACACAAATATATCGGATGCCAAACGATATGTTTTTTCATCCACAAAAAAACCCAGATTATTTTGAAAAATCAACTAAATGTAAAATTAAATACTTAAATTCATCATGTTACAGACAAGCTTACCATTCTGGAGAACTGAAGCTGTGATGACATGCTCTCTTGCTCTGTCTGAGTTTGAATATTGGTATGTTGAAACTGTTTCGGTTTCTATCTCGCCCATTACAAGTCTCTTGTTTGGTTCAATAAGCCTATATAAAAACATAAAACGAATTAAAAAAAAACGGCGTTCTGCAAATTATTTAACTAATATGAAATTTCTTACGCGAGGTAATCACTACTTTAGTCACACATACCATTCCAAATTTGTCTATAATTTCAAACCTGGTATACAAACAATCTTCATATTCCTAGAGATAGTTTGTTTCATGCAGTTTCCGTCCTCGTCTATTTGATACGTTTTCCCCTGAGACTATACAAAATGCAATGTATAGGAATTTTAAAGTTACATTGCTCGAGCAAGGGTCGTAAGCTTGTTACAACTAATGTTTGAAATTCTTTAATATATTATATATATTTAATACACTCTGTGCAAACTATCGACAAACTCTGATTTAACGTACCGTGTTGAAGTCGTTGATCGTTGTCGTTGTAAAGCGTGAATAAACGGGAACTTGAGGGGAAAACGCCATAATGTTGAAACTAATGTATGACTTTTTTCTTACATTTTCAAATGCAATTCTTCCAGTTCCATTGTAATAAAACAAAGACGAAGCTTACGGAATCGAAAGAACAGCCCCGTAAGTTAAGAAAGCATCGGCCTCCCACACTCCGCTTGCACAACAAAGGCTCTCTGATTGAGCGGTATAATTGAATAACCATTTACTAAAATCAGATTGAAAATTTGATCTATTAAATGCTTTCTTTTCAATCGTGTATCCGTTAGATAGATATAACAATAGATTAATCACTAGGTATTTCATAACCAAACACGTCTTTATATCTGTACACATTTTCAGTATCTACATTAATTCAAACAACGTATGGGTTAACCTTAGTGAATACTAATAACCTTCCTCAGACAGATAACTGATATATTTAGTAGGAATATATATCATTCAACATATCGTTTATCCCTACAATAAATTTGCTGAGGTATCAGTAATATTTTTTCCTACAAAAATAAACATAAATGGAAATATTGAAAGGTGACAATACGATCGTCTCATGTACGGACTGATACGAACAGCACGAACCTTATGGGAACTGGGGCTGCATGATTAAATTTCATTAAAGTGACAGTATGCGCATCTTCCTGCACATAGTGTATTTTTGGGGACAGTTTTATAAAAGCAATTTTTGGTTGCTGTTCATTTAAATGTGTTAAACCAATGATAATGCCGCATTAGTATTTGAAGTTGGTGCTTTAGAAATAAAAAATAATTCCTTTCTTGGCAGTGATCTCCCTTGTGTTATTTTTGTTGGTAGAAATTTCGGCAGTGGAAGGGAAGCAACTCCTGCATGCAGTTGTTTATTTCTTAAATTGACTCTCCTAGTCAAAATAGGAAAAGTAATATTTGGAAAGTTATTATTTCGTACTGGTAGTAGATAGAGTTTGGTGTATTTTGTTAAAAGCTATTATTTCCTCTACCCTTTTTACACACATCTATTTCAGCTGGATTTTTACTTGAAAAAAATGCGCATAATTCCACTTAAAGTGATTATAATAAAAGCATGTTGCAAATAACCAATGGTCTTGTCCCGGCTATTTCCGGAAAGCCGCCCCCCTAACGCCCCCGCCCTGTTGAGCATTGAGAAATGTTGTTAGAATGTAGATCAGAAACTTACTAAAATAACCCGTTTTTACAGAGGGACTCCAGTTCTTTAAACGTAGGAGATTCGGACCAGGAAGACATAAAAGGAAATCTCTACCGTTGCGCGCGTTTGTGTAAAAACGTATCGGTTTACACCACACTGATACATAAGAATGTGGTAGTGGCGACAAGCCAATCGACTACAGAATCTGTACACCAGTACAATGTCGTTACGCCTGAAAGAAAGAAGTCAAACATAAACTAAGTACTAGTTAATAACACACGCATTTATAATGCTTATACCAATACATACTAACAGTAGACAAGCCAGCACAAACATTGGATAAAATGAGTTTTTTAGTACAGTTTTCATACATCTTTATTACTTTTATAATACAATTGTTGGCATGGAGAAGGATTAATGCTAAAGAAGATTGCCCAAAGATGTGTATCTGTATATCCAAGGAGGTTGAATGTGATAAAATTATACCAAAAACCTTACCAAGTTATGCTGAAATTGTAACACTTTACGATGTTGATCTTGGAAAAAAATCGTCTCTCTCTGTTTTTGAACATGAGACATGGTCTTTTGTAAAATCTTTAGTAGTGTTGCCAGACATTGACCGCAATGGACACATGGGTATAGAGAAAGAATTGTTTAAACTTAGGGAAAATCAGTTTTTAAATTTGAAACATTTGAAAAAGTTAAGAGTAACTAGCAAGCGGCTGCAAAGACTCGAACGCGATACATTCATTGGACTCAGTTCGCTGGAAGTTTTAGATCTAAGTGATAATGTAGCTTTAACATACGAAAACATGATGAGTGGATTACAATCAAATAAGCTGTATTCCCTGCAAACCCTGAATCTTAGTCGATTGTCAACACTTACTCCTGAAATTGTACATTTCGATGTTTCCTTTTTCAAAGCATTAGAACACACAAAATTGAAAGTGCTTGACCTCAGTTATACTAGCGAAAGTATTTTAGACCAACACAGTTTTAAAATAAATTTTGAGCAAGCCGGTTACTTGGCAACATATTTCATGACAGCTACGCGGCTATTTCCAGAGGGAGCCTCCTTCAAAAATCTCCAGAAAGTGAATATTAATTACGGTTTATTACCTGCAGGTTTATCAAATCCCGATTTTGACGATTTCTTTGGATCTCCACTACCATTAAATTTTACTGAACTCCGGGCCAGAGGATATACACCTCCAGATTACTTTGTTGACGTGTACGGCTTAGTTGAAAATGACACGGTTACCATTCGCATGGAGTTCAAACAAATTGCGTTGAAATGGAAACTGTTCGCACTGGTGCTCTACAAGAACAGAACAGAAATAGCTCTTGAAATTTTAGATATTTCAGAAAATAGAGTAGAATGTTTAGACAAATCAGTTATAAGGTACGGAAAGAATTTACGTCATGTTAATTTGTCCCACAACAGACTGTTCGCAATGGATGTGAATGAATTTGAAGAAATTTTGTATAACGCCACTGCACTTGAAGAGTTTTACTGTTCGCATAACCAGTTACAAACCATACCTGACACTTTCTTCAGCTTTACAGTGGGTATAAAACTAATTGATTTATCTCATAATAAACTTAAAACAATCTCTTTTGAAATTGACCAGTTACATCAACTTCTGTATCTTAATATTAGTTACAACAATATAAAACTTTTGGACGAAATGTCAATGTTGAGAATTGATAATTTTGTGAACGTCTATCGTAAAATGATTGATATTCTGAACGAGAGTAGCAGAACAACTGATGAATTGCTGATAGGAATCCATGGCAACCCATTTACATGCTTTTGTAACGTCAAGTCGTTTGTTAAATGGATGGTTTCAGCTCTAAAACGTAGTATATTTGCCCGTCCAGAATTGATAGAATGTGAATATAATGGAGACAACAGACCGTTTGAGGAAACGATCATAGATGACGTGGAATATTTGTGCAAGATTCCGATCATTGTCGCAGTATCTACAGCGGTTTCTGTCAGTATCCTCGTTATTATAATTATAATAATCATATGTGTATACAAAAGATCTAGAAAGATCAAACGACAGAAAGAGCTGTTGAAGTTTATCGTCAAGTATAAAGCAGATGCGGGTCAAGTGTCTAAGGTTCCCGTTTTCCTGTCATACTGTAGCGCAGACAATGAGTTTGTTAATCAAAAGATAATCCCCACTTTAAACTCTAAACTGCAGAACGTCTTTGAAACAAATGAAATGTGTTTGTCTACTGGTGACTTGAACTTTTCCCCAGGATTTTATGTAGCTGAAGAAATTATAAAGTGTATAGAAGCATGCTCAGTTGTAATAGCATGTGTGTCCAGACAGTTCTGTAAAAGTCATTGGTGCAAAGATGAAATACTTACTGCTAAAAGTGATAATAAACCTATCATATTAATGTTACTAGAACACGTAGACATAAAACAAATGCCAAAAGTGTTACAGAAACAGTTTCAACATACTACCAGATGCAAGTGGAGTATAAATGAAAAGGGAGACTACTCTTTAACTCCGGATTGGGATACATTCTGTAAAGCTGTGGTGGAACTGATCCAAGTGCAAACAAACGCTCAGAATGAAACTTCAATGACATAAGTCACGACAGTTTTATGATAACCTTGTCCGCTGTTAAGAAATACAGTGTATGCTAAATAAGACAGTATGAGAAAATAAAAAAGCTTACAGGCTGGAGAAGGTATGAATAGTTGGAGAAGGTACGAATTTATGAAGGATCAGACAAGAAGCATCCACTGAAGTACTGAACAAAACTATATATCATCATAATTTCATGTGAGGTTATACATTACATTGTTAAGGACAATACCAAGTTCTAGTGGACCAGTATAGATATGTGAAGAGTACACAGCAAGGAAAGCTACAATGGACGAAGCCGCTCATATACATCTATGAATGCTGCAGGCATTTTGTATTTTTCGTGCATTTAAGGTAGAATGCACACTTTAAATGTTGTTCTCAAATTGAACTGTACATTATTTCCGATTGCAAGGTGGGTTTTATGATCTGGTACTTGTATACCAAAGTAGTGCTTAAGAGAACATTTTTTTTGATCCCATTTTTCACACCTTTGAAGAACAGGATCCTATTTTTTACACTTTAATATATGAAATGTGAGTTTTTCCAACAATGATGTTAGCAAGAAAATCACATAAAGGAAAAGGAAATACTGTTTTTCACATAACATTCTTAGTTATTCTTTTAAATAGTGATTTCGAGGTGATAGATTGCGTACATTCAAATTTAATAATAAAGTATACACTTTGTGTGAACATATTTTTTTTACATCAGTGGTAGATTCATATGCTTGTCTTTATTGTAAGCTTCTTGGGGTCCTGACCAGTTTTTGTTACTAAAGAAGGGATTGAGGAGGTTCGCCGATGGCATTCGGATCCGTACCCAGTCCGCCGGGCCCTTACCCTTCAAATTGTTTACTTCTGTTGGCTCTTTCATAGCATACTTTTTTAGCCTTAGCGGATTAAATTCACGTATCGGGTACTCTACATAGAAGTTATATACAATTAAGAGGGTCAAGATAACCCTATATCGCTCACCTGGCTACAATAGACTATAAATTAAGGTCAACAATCACATCACAGGTAGGGTCAATCTTGAACAGGGGGTCATGATTTTAACAGAATTCGTAGATGTCCACTACAAAATGATTCATTCATTGTCTATGCCTATGGGTTTTATGGTTTTAGACAAGAAGATTTTTAAAGATATTTTTATTAATACTATTTTGTTTATTTTCTATTGAAATACAAGTTATTACAACTTAGATTAATCGCTCTTGAGACTCATTCCAGATGAAATCAATCTCGAAATGTGAGATTTTCCTATATAAGCCAATGCGAAATCAGGTTACCCATCGGGCATGGTCAATTTAGACCCGTAGGCAATGATGTGAACATTCTTGGTAGAGGTCCACCAGTCGATGCTACATGCTAATTATCTAAGCTTTTAGGAATTGCTTTTTTTAGAGAAGAAATTTTAAAGCTTTTCCTATATAAGCCTATGTAAGCCCAGTTTCAAGGCAGTCTGTTTTTCTTCATTCTGTTTGTAAGCAAGTTCATTCAGTTCTAATTCATCGCACCATGATACACCAAGTTAGGTTTCCGATGTTTCAGGGCATAATGCTCCAGAGTACATGTATTGTATTAATGTGCACGAGTCATTACAAATTGTTCAGCATAGATTTACCGGAAGGAGGCGTTTAGTAAACTGAAAGGGCGTTTTGAAACCCTTTACTGTCTCTGTGTGCACCACACTACTGTCTATGTAGTTTCAATCCGTTTTAACATAGAAAGAATGTCTTAACTGCTCAGTTTTACAGTGTCTTACAACAAAACCACTGTCATTGTTTGTAATTTAGTTTTCAATAATTATAGCAGAGGTGACACATCCATGCAAGGTCTTAGCCCTGATCTGTCTCTTTTATTTAGCTGATTAAAGAAACTCTGAAGGTAGTAGTGCTGGTACCAAACCCTCGGCCACCTTGTAGAAGATCAATCTATTGACCATGTTACGATATTGCAGAGATGGTATTGACAGCGTTGAGAGCATGTTGGTTACACAATCTTCCACCCGAAACTCATAATTCCCGGTAATATGTGATAACGTTGGGCAGATGATGTATGTCCGTTGTCTGTTTTAACATGTACAATGTAAATACCAGTAAGCAAATGTTAGTCATCTTTCTGCATCTTACTCTGTTGAGTGCCTTTTAGCTCTTTGTTTAGCCACATTTGTCATCTCATTGCCATCAACATTCCACGAAAAGACTCTCAGCTTCTCACTGAGCCTTTCTCGTTCTTTGACAAAGGATGATCATTTGGCTGTAGCAGAGGTTTCAAGGACTGATATAACATCTGTCAGAATCACCACGTGCTGACAGTTCTCTTTTGACGCTTCAGTATTTTATGTCTGTATGATGTTTCTAGTACTGCCTTGTAGCTGGTACAATGCCTGTATGTTGGTATGCTAAATGTCTGTAACCCATTTGTGTGCATAAATACCACCATTTAGCAGACATGGGCCCATGAGATCATGATTGGTTTCATGGATTATTTTATACATTGAACTATTATATTCCACATCTTTTGGAGTCTATGTACAGTAGTGTAGATACTTATGTAGGTGGTGCGGTAGTCAAGTTAATGCTTAGTGTTTCCCACGTATCTGAGATGAACTGGTTAGAAATCCGGAGGAAGTCTCGCGTGTATCGGTGTTATAAACCGGGCATGTAAAAGAACCAAGGGGTCTATTAGTAAAAGATGGTCAGGTACCCGCATTCCCTTCTATCTGCTTCTGTTTCAAAAAAGGACCACAATGGAAATAAGAGCTTGCTTTTTATTGTGTTATCCTTGGTACTTGGTACTGACAAACTACACATATACATGTTTGTTAGGTCATACTGCCATAGTTTTGTTAGTTCCGAGGGGTCAATAGGAATTTGTGATAATAAATACGGGTATGGTTTGCTTTCATCATCTTCTTGGATTCGTGGACAAACTCCCTGTTTACAGACGATTCTTTGTTAGGGTCCCAAGTTTTGTTTTCATAGGACTGTCTGCCAATAACTGACACTTGCTGGCTTGCATCCCTCTCTTATTACGTGGTGGAATGGCAATAAATGCATTGCTTTAATAAAAGTTTAATGGTATATTGAAGCTGAGCTGTACGCATTGCTTCCGTACTGATTCTTAAGGTCTGGTTCTGGACTTTTTCCAGCATTTGCAGTAGTCATCCAAAAACTAATAAACTGTTTTCAGTATTCTCTCACGTGTTTCCAATTAACTTTAGGAAGGGTTTCCATTTAGTCTCCCCTACATATATGGCCTCTTCATCTTCAGTCAGAGGAATGTCCAAGATTTTGACGGTACCAGCTCTCTGCTTTCACTAAATCAAACGTCAAGGTCAAGGTGCATGTTCATGGAAAATCTTGTCCGGTCTTCATCTCCAAAAGCCTGGCTGGATGTTGATCAAACTTCACAGGAATGATCAATACCGAGCCTAGTGGTACTTACTGTACTTAGGTGTCACTACGTCATCGGTCAATGTTATAGATGCCTGTTAATGAAAATCTTGTCCGAGCTTCTTCTGAAAAACCCGGCTGGGAGTCAGTACCAAGTGTATTGTGAATAGTGTCAGGGTGTTTCGCTTGAATGATTCGTGGTGAAGTTGTGGGACTTTGTATGTGTTTCTATCCTGTTTTAAGCTTGTCCAGGTAATTCCTGCTACACACATACAGTGTTAAATAGTGGGAGACATACAATTACATTAACAATAAAGAAATAAAGAATAACTATGACAACATTTACAATAAGAATGGAGAAACATCGAATAAGAACATCAAACACATAATACCGACATATAGAATGATTACTTTTACAATAAGATTAACAAAACATTGAATAACAATTACGAATACATGCCATTTATTGATACATTGATTACTTTATCAAATTTTACACGAATATGAGTATTATACTAGAAGAAATATGTGGTACTTGTTGTTTATCAGGATAATTGGACAGGTGATATTAGATTATGTTTAAAATACTCTGATTGAGATGACTGACCACGATGACGAGACAATATTTGACAAATACATGTACATGTATATCTAATGCCAAACAATGTTTTTTGTCATCCACAATAAAAACAGATTATTTGTAAAAACCAAAATTAAAGACTTAAATTCATTATGTTATAGACAAGCTATAAAGTTGACATTTCTATTTACATGTATTTCAAATGATTACCATTCTGGAGATATGCTGGATTAAATGCAGTTGTTATTGGGGAAGATGAATGGAAAACCTTGGAGGCTCAGACTAGGGGTTCGAATCCCGAAATGAGTGGACTCCATCGATAAAGAAAACACATTTATTGTCATTTATATTTACAATGTTAAATAGATAAAATTAACGTATTTGTTAATGTGTCAAATGTTAGGTATTCTAATACCATATTTGGTTCAATAACATGCCTATATATAAACATAAAATGAATAAAAGAACCTGCCTTCTTCAAAGTTTTTAACTAATATAAATTTTATTACGTGAGGTAATCCTTACTTTAGGCATACATGTAATTCTACACTTGTCTATAAATTCAAACCTGCATGGTATAAAACAATCTTCATATACCTAGAAATAGCTTGTTTTATGCAGTTCCCTTCCATGTCTATTTGAAATATTTTTGCCTCTGATATATTCAAAATGCAACGTTTAGGAATTTTCGAGTTATATTAGTCGAGCTAGGGTCGTAAGCTTTGTTTACAGTTAGTTTTTGGAATTCTGTAACATATAAGGGAAACACGACATTGATACTGATTACCTATTGCATACTTAATTGTGAATATACACATATTTAAACAAGCACAGTTTGTAGAAACGTTGAAATGCATGATGCAGTCATTTGACTAAGATAGTGTTGTTTTATCTGCTTTTTTATATAAATACACACGAGCAGTCCTCTGCTTTCTGTGGTCACTTCTGCTGTGTCAATTGACTTGCTGTCCGTTTGAGCGTACTGTCGACACACTCTGAATCAACATACTGTGTTGAAGTCGTTGATCGTTGTCGTTGTAAAGTGTGAATAAACAGGAAATTCAGGGGAAAACGCTGATGAGTTCCTTCTTAAATTACCAAATGCAATCCTTCCAGTTCCATTGTAATAAAAAGAAGGCGTAGCCTCGAATCGAATGATCAGCCTCCGGAATCGAGAAAAAAGCCTCCGAATGGAGAGAACAGCCTCCGGAATTGAGAGACCAGCCTCCGGAATTGAGCAAACAGCCTCCGGACCGGTAAGTTAAGAAAGTATTGGCCCCCACTGTCCGCTTGCACAACAAAGGTTCTCTGATTGTTCGGTATAAAACTAAAATATGTTTGAAAATCTGATCTATAAAATTCTTTTTTTTTCAATCGTGTATCCGTTAGATAGATATTAAGATAGATTAATCACTAGGTATTTCATAACCAAACACGTCTTTATGATTATGCGTTTACATTTTTAGTATCTATATTAATTAATTACATAAGATGTATGGGAAACCTGATTTAACACTAAATAACCTTCCTTAGACAGATAATTGATATACATGTATTTATAGTAGTACTTATTTCCTGCAAAAATTAACATACATATAATTGAATGAAAATATTGAAAGGTTACACTTGTGCGGTTAACAGTCGACATCCATCTATGAACGTCAAATGTATACGGCCTGATACAAATTCTGCTATGGAGCT
>JAFMSR010000002.1:36139487-36306987 GCA_022818135.1 Saxidomus purpurata
TCCCCGCCTACCCATACTGTTGCATTTGACTTGGTAGCCATGGAGAGATTTATTGAACTCATCCAGGCTGTAGGGGTCTTTTCTTTGGGTTTGTAGTAAGAACCTACAGCAGAGGTTTGGAACCTTGCTTTCTATTTTGACCCATGATTTTCACAATCAGTTTGGAGGTTGGTAGCTTCTTGTGCTATAATGCAGTTTTAACGCTAAATACTCCTCCCCCCCCCCCTTTTTTTTTTTTTTTTTTGGGGGGGGTGGTTAACCTAGGTCTGGGTGGAAAATTTCATTATCAAAATGTTTAGGTTTTAACCAAGACTCGGTTCCAATTATAATATCTGGGTTTGTTGATGTTACCATATTTTCATACTCTAATTTTTTGTCCACAATAGATCTGCAGTTTACAATCAGGATTTTTAAGAAACGTTTGATTTTTTTTTTTTTTTTTTTTTTTTTTTTTTTTTTTTTTTTTTTTTTTTTGGGGGTAGATGTAGAGACTGGATGCCCCCCCCCCCCCCCCCCCCCCCCCCCCCCCTCGCAATTTTCAAAGTTTGAATCGATAGAACTAGAAGTGTTGGTAAGATTACCGAATTTGTTTGGTGTGTGGAATGAGTCGAGGCTGCAGAGACTTGATGTTGTTATATTCATGTTATCACATGCAATGCCTTCCAGACCCCAACTCGAGAATCATTACCAAGTCTGTCATACATACTGTCAGATATGTTCTGGCAGTCTGCATGGTACCATATGAAGCAGAAGTCACCTCCACGCCCTTACAAGACCATGTTACTGGCTGCTCCAATTACCACATGGAAATACAGTAGAGGTATTACCTACTACTTCTGTTATTAGGGTAGGTCCAGGGCCAGGGGTTTGATTCGACATCAGTAGATTGTAATAATAAAAGGATACTGAGAAATAATGCCGACTTGTAGCTACATTTATGTAAGTTTTTGGGTCTAAGTAGCTGCTTGAGTTTAATAGTACAGCATGTGAGCAGGAGCTTGCTTTTCTGACACAGTGATTTCACCTCTCTGTGTGATTTACAGACATCATCACAGTCTGGAACTCTCATGAGCAAGGAACAGAGGACAAGTAATATTGGATACAAAAACATACCTGTCTCTTTCAGATTTTATGACTAGAAGCAAAGATTTACCTGTACGCCTATTCAAAATTTTTCACAGGAAGTTGAAATTTATAAACAGGAAGTCAGCGTATAAAGGACGACCTTGACCTTCAATCAGCTGTTGTACGATATAAAATGTTATTTTACCATTTTAGCACAGGATGAAATCAAATTTATGAATGGCAATTACTGTATTTATGTTTACAGTAATATTTTGGATGGGTCTCACCTACTCAGCCTTCGGAAGTTAGTAGAAATAAAATATTTTTCAGAGAGAGATTTTCGAAAGTTGTAGTCAGTGACACATGCGCGCGCAACTCTTGAAGTTTATTGTCAAGTATAAAGCAGATGCGGGTCAAGCGTCTAAGGTTCCCGTTTTCCTGTCATACTGTAGCGCAGACAATGAGTTTGTTAATCAAAAGATAATCCCCACTTTAAACTCTAAACTGCAGAAAGTCTTTGAAACGAGTAAAATGTGTTTGTCTACTGGCGACTTGAATTTTTCCCCAGGATTTTATGTAGCTGAAGAGATTATAAAGTGTATAGAAGCATGCTCAGTTGTAATAGCTTGTGTGTCCAGACAGTTCTGTAAAAGTCATTGGTGCAAAGATGAAATACTTACTGCTAAAAGTGATAATAAACCTATCATATTAATGTTCCTAGAACACGTAGACATAAAACAAATGCCAAAAGTGCTACGGAAACAGTTTCAACATACTACCAGATGCAAGTGGAGTATAAATGAAAAAGGAGACTACTCTTTCACTCCGGACTGGGATACATTCTGTAAAGCTGTGGTGGAACTGATCCAGAAGCAGACAAACACTCAGAATGAAACTTCAGCTTCATAGTTTCATATTTTTTTGAAATTTAATCACAGTTTTTATGATAACCATGTCCCCTATTGAGAAATACACTGTATGCTAAATAAGACAGTATGAAAAACACAATTTACAGAGGACGTAACCGTGGCTGGAGTAGATCTAGATATGTACAATTTGCATCAAGTGTGAATTTAAGAAGGATCATACAAGACGCATCTTTTGAATTTCTAAACCAAACCATATGTTAAGTATCATTATAATTTCATGTGAGGTTATTTTATATGTTTGAGTATAATACCAAATTCTGTTGGACGAATATGTATGTGAAGAGTACACATCAGCAATACTTATATTGGATAAGTGCTCATTTACTTCTATGAATGCTGTAGACATTTTGTCTTTTTCGTGCATTTTAGGTCGAATGTGCTATTTTAACTGTACATATTTCCAGTTGCAATGCGTTTTTAGTACCTGGTACTTGTATACCGCTGTAGTGCTTTGTAGGACTGTTTTTTTTTCAGATTACATTTTTTACAAACGTTCGAAGAAAAGGACCCTTTTTTCCCATTTTCACATATGGCATATATGTTTTCTAAAAAGGGTGTTAGCAAGAAAATCACAAAATTCACAGGAAATGTGAAATATGTGACTGCGTTATGTGAAAAATGAGATACTGTTCTTCACATGTGATCTTATTCTATGTGATCTGGGGAAGATAAGGTCCTGCAGTGCTTCAAACAGTGCTACTGATCACCTACTTAATATTTTCGCAATCTTGCGAATTCTAACCCTACCATAGGCCCAACATGAACGCCTAAATTGTGGCCTTTCATATATTTAATCCTGAAAATAAATGGTGTTTGAGGCACGCTTTATTCACAGCTGGACATTACATTTTCACATATGATAATATTCTAAACATTATTTTTTCAATTAAAAACAGTATTTTATAATGACGTGATAGATTGCGTGCAATCTAACTTCTCTACAACAACACCAAAGGGAACATCAATTTTTGTTTGTTGAGGCGAGGTTGTTGCTCTAGGAAGGTTAATTTTTTCAGATATGACTGCATTGGGAATAAAACACCTGTCTTTGTAGAGAGGTTTTTGCTCTTCGGATGTGTTGTCTAGAGAGATTGGACTGTATTTTCAAATTAAATAATAAAGTATACACTTTGTTGCAACATATTTATTTACATCAGTTGTAGATTCATACCGCTTCTTCGTGTTCTGTCCAGTGTTCGTGTTCTGTCCAGTGTTCGTGCTCTGTCCAGTTTTCGTGTTATGCCCAGTTTTCGTGCCTATAAGGAAGGGATTGAAGAGGTTCACGGATGATATTAAATTCCGTAACCGGCTTTAGATGTGAAGTTCGCCGCTTTACCTATACACCTCGATGCCTCCCTGCAAAGGTTTTACTTCTGTCGGCTCTTTTACAATATACGTGTTCGAGTCGTCGCGGGGTAATTTATAATGACCGGTTATTCATTATTATTGTTTTATTATTATTATTATTATTATTATTATTATTATTATTATTATTATTATTATTATTATTATTATCACTTTTACATTATTTTCCCTCTCTAAAACATTAATGAATCAATCATAATGTAAAAGTATGCAACCTGCAATAGAAATTTTAAAAAAACTATCAAACTTCCCACGCAGGGCATATCCAGAAAGGGTAGAAAATTGTAAGTGCAAAACTGGCTTGGAATAATAAGTTTAAACCTGATCTATATATTAAAAGCAACCGACTGCAGGAGGCTAGCAAAATCAGTCGGGAGGCCGAATTAACGAGCCGATGAATTTAGAAGTCGTGACTATCGATGACTATTACTATATAGATGAAGAATTTCAAATAGCTTTAATGATACACACAATTCTGTTACCCGGCCTTTGAAATGTGTTTAGACTAAAACATAAATGTATTTTAATATTTACGGTACGTAAATAATTTGAATACAGGCGGATATAGAGAATATTAGGCTACTGTCTTTTGATAACAGGTGATAACAGGTGAGGTAGATGTGATCGGAAAAGGCAAGGCTCTGTCGATCCTTTTCCGACCGCATCTGCCGAACCTGATATCACATGTTGTAAAAAGACAGTTGACTATTTTTTTATTTATCATGCATAATCTTCATACAATTTTTAAAAAATACTTTAGGGGCCTAAAATATAATAAATACGGTAATTATAAAAAAAAGATTTAAAATTACAACTGTGCATCGAAAAATAGTTCTACATTTCAAAGTACAAAAAATAAAAACGACATAAATACAGCGTTATAATTATCTTCATAGACTATTTTCAAATATCTTAATGTTTAATGTTATGATATTACTTTACAAACATGAGTAGGGCATTTACCCCCCTCTTCCCTCCAATTCAACTCATTCTGCTTTATATTAATATTAAGATAGATTGATAGAACTGTTTGTTTATTTATGCATCACGTCATGTGAGATGTATTTTGTTTAAATTTCCGAAATAATATCACTTTTGGTACCCACTCGGTAAAATTATATAGAGGATAATTGTTGATTTCGTTTTAATATCACGTTATAATTTCACCGAGTGGGCACCAAAACTGATATTTATAACTACTTTATGTGTTCACGAGTGAAATTATCGTGATATAACATCGATACCAACAATTTTTCAGTTTATTTTATGTCACAGACTCTACTTTTATCAAACTTACTATTAATGTCGAAAATCTCGGGAAACGTCACCAGAAGCATAGAAAACATGACGTCATTTCAACGACGTCATCTTCATTTGGTTTCCGGCATTCATTACGCTCAGTATATTTTTTGACGTTAATCAGATTTTGATAATTTGAATAATCGCCCGTTATATTTCGATAAACCACCGAATAAAACGTGATATTACACCGAAACCCACAATCATCCTCTATTTGTTGTAATTAAGGATAACATCTTAAACACAGGTAGTAAATGACGTCGATGTCGCAATTTGTAGTTAGCTCCGCCCAAACAGATACATTTAGAGTCTAGCTTTATCTATCGTACACCTTTGTACTGTTAGTGCTATATACGTGTTTACACATTTGCGACATTGCATATAAATATTTGTACACAGTATAGCAAATCCATTATTATGAAATGCGATACCATCTCTGATTCACGTAAATTTAAATTTATTGCTATAAAAATTTACGAAAGCGTTGAAATAAAAAAGTTTCAAGTTTCAAGTTTTATTTCTGATCAAGGCTTATTACACGCATGTGATCATACAAACATGTACATTTGTTATATCCTAGCTACGATAAACGTGTGATATTTTGAGGAACAAATACACAATTCTGTACATTGTATATTACAGATGTAAATGTAGATTTCTGTGCGATACTTTTATCAAGTATAAGAAATTTAGGAGAATGAGTCTATTTCTGAAGTGAGATAAAATAATTATTCAAAAGGAGGCAAGTTTTACCAGTTTAGTTTTGTTACTGGTACACATTAAATCTCTCAATTTGATAGAATTTGGATTTCTATAATAATACTTGAAAAAATTAGATTTCCTAACATCAAGAAAATAGGGGCATTCAAATACTGAAATCCGTCCCTTACACATTTACAATATGTGCAGAATCTTTGGCTTGTTTCCAAATTAAAAAATCTGCCCTTTTCAATAGGTAACTTATGATTTAGTGTTCTGAATGTGCACATTGTAATAGCAAGAAGTAAAATATCGAGCTACTTTTCAAAAGTTAACTCATTTTTATATAATCTATACATAATACACTTAGATGACTGATCAATTTGACTGGACCATTCCTGTAAAAATTGGTCGTCCAACCTTTTGTTAACAGCCAATTTAAAAGCATTTATATTACATATAAAAGTAAGACAATCCCAAGTCATCTAGTGTTTTTTTAACAAATTCCAGCCATGATGAATTAATAACATTATTACTATGCACATTAAACATGGTTCTATATAACAAATTACTAATCTTACTATCTTTATCAACTACCAATTTTCCCCAATATGACAAATACTAAGTCTGCAGTATTTGAACTTGACTTGAGTGTACATGTAAATGACACCAATAAAGTGAACCAAACTACTCAGTGTAAAACGAAAAGTAAACCTCATGTGTACTGGTGATATATTACAAAAATGTTGTACTTGTGTGTATTATATATTTTTCTAACATATATTTTGCCGGAAATCTTTTACCTACAGATATACTTTATACATTGTTTTGAAAGCCACGTTTACTCCTGATTCCAGTTACGTTTTTCTCCAGTTTTACGCAAAGGGGTCAGCAACATTGCCTATACATTATTTGAAAGTTTATTATCTAACGGACACAGTCAGGTATGTTAGGACCCGTTGCAAGTAACAATATATGAAACGATTTGATAGTAAGCCCTATGCGTATTACAGTTCTTTCCCTTGTACTTATTATATACATGTAGTTCGTTAACAAACGGGTAGACAATGTTACAGAACCCTTTGGTTTTACGCAACAACTCCGATGAGTTGTCCGATACATATCCACAGCAGGTATTTTTGAAATAATCTAATAGTCTAAACGTGTATTCAGGTCCGTGAAAGATATAAATCCTGTCTCAATATATGTACAAAATTTAATGGTCTTTAATTGTTACATTTCTTGCTACATAGATTTTAATTTTACAGATTTCAGAGCAGCGACAGAAGCATTTTAGCGCTCTTGTAAATTGCTGGATGTCTGTCAAGTAAAGCACGTGCAAAGCATGCGCGGTTATAACAAGATATCAGTAAAGATGACATGTTTTCAATAGTTTTGCTGGTATAGTCGTACAAATTTATAATGCATCATGCGAGTAATGCGGTTGGATCATTCAAACTTTTATGAAAGAGCGAAATCGAATATCTGCAATATTTTTTTTATTCTTCCTATTTCTACGACAGATAGTAAACAAATATACATAAGTGAAGGGACACTCTTGTACCGGGATTACTTGAACATGTTATATGCTTCAAATGTTGTTATATCGCCTTCAAATTTAGAATAACTGTATTTATAAATTTTCTACTAGTATGAGCGGTATATATCTTTTCTCAGTTCAAGTTGTGTCATGGACGTATGTCCGTCCATACGTATAGGTTATAGGTCTACATTACAGGAATAAGCAAACTAATTGCGAGGGAGCGTCAGCGAACCGAAGCAATAAGTTTGTTTATTCCTGTAATATGGACCTATAACCGGCTTACACTTTGTCCCATCTACAGCCAATATTTGTATTGTATGTATACAGATTTAGGGCGGAGCTTAGCTCTTTGATGTCACAGTCTCACTTACTGGGAAAATAAGTTAAATAATTATTTTCATATTGGAGATATTGAGTCAATATGGAGAATACACTGACTTGCTTTTTTGAATGAAAGGATGACATTTGCTGGGATCAGAAAGTAGGGCAAACTGTAAAATATATTCTAACACAGAGACTGCTCTCCGCATGTGTGATACATTGTATGTAGCTCCGCCTACAGACATTACCTGTATCAGACGATACGCTACAAAGACTGAAACGGCGCGGTAGTTTGAAATTTCGCTGTCCGCGCTTATTCTCATCAACCACTGTTATTTCAACAAAAACTCTATGGGAAACCTCATTTCTATATTGTAAACATGCATGTTCCAACTTAAATAGTTTTCTCTTATTTCTCGCCCTTTGGTTAGTGCATCTTAGAGTATTAACAGTTTGCCCTACTTTCTGATCCAATTAAATACTCCAATTTCATTCAAAAGCTAGTTGTAGTTTCCATACTCAATATATGAAAATAATTATTTTACTTATTTTTCCAATAAGTGGGACTGTGACATCATAAAGCTAAACTCCGCCCTAAATCTCTATAGATTCCAATAAAAATATTGTCTGTAGATGGGACAAACTTTAAGCCGGTTATAGGTCCATATTATAGTTTTCTTTATAATCCTATTTAATTATATGTCTTCTTTTACTTGTTTAGTGTTTGAAAAGAAGTTTTAAGAAGTGCATAGTTTTACATAATTTCTACATACAATAAGACAGATAAAATATGGAACGCCGTAGCTGTCTTATGTAAAGACATTGCAAGCTGTCTTGTTAACCGAGTGCACTGTCTTGTTAAAATGGTTTTCTATCTTCTCAGATAGGTGTGATGTCTTGTTAATGAACTGTTATATCTTCTTAAGTATGCTGGTATCTTGTTAAAGTGTCGTGTTATATTTCATATAATATCTTCTTATTATGTTGTTAAATTATGTGAAACATACAAAAACTCTTCTCGATATTTTGATGTTAACTACTTTTATGAATGTCTTTTAACAGATATGTACTCGTTTCAGAATGATGGTTTGATATATATTTGTGGTGACTTCAATAGTCGTTGCGGTGAATTAGATGATTTTATCGCTGGTTTTGATGATATACCACGACGTAATGTTATAGATTTTACAAATAATTTTTATGGACCAGGTGAACTTTTTTATTGATTTCTTGATTAATACCAATTTATGTATGCTTAATGGTAGAAATGGCTCTTCCAATGAGTTTACTTCTGTGTCTGTGAAAGGTTCAGCAGTAGTAGATTATTGTATCACCACACATGACAATCTTTGCAACTTGTCTGATTTTGATGTAACTTTAACGTCCCAAGTAATCAACAATGTTGGTGACCTACATATGCTAGCGCCTACATGTATACCGGACCATTCCTTGCTGTCTTGGAATATTGTTTGTAATAGTGTTTCTACTCAAAATGACAATGTGTTCGAATGCAATACGTATGATAAGTTTGATTTGAGTAAAGTAACAAGTTCCTTTTTAAGTGATCCTGGGATTTTAACGGAAGTTAATGCTGTTATTGAAAAGATAGAGCAAGGTTATCAGTCTCAGGGTGAAATTGATCATGTGTTGAGGTGAGTGGTGTAGTATTATTAAACAAAATATGTATATTGATATACCATATAGAACTATTTCTAGTGTAAATGTTAATAAAAAACATAAATTTGGTAAACCTTGGTGGACAGCCGGTTTGTCTGCTTTATGGGATACAGTATGTAATGCACAAAGAAAATGGTTAAGCTGTGGTCATAGAAATGAAAAGTTTAGACTGAAAGCAGATTTTGTACAAGCACGCAAACATTTTGACCGAGAGGTACAAAAGGCTAAGCGGTTATATTGGTACTCAATGCAAAACGAATTGTTAACAGATTGTAATGTTGATCAGTCAAAGTTCTGGCAGTCTATCGGTAAAATTGGCATTCGTCATTGTAAAAGTAAAAATATACCTATGCAAATTGTATATGAGAATGGATCGACTTCTTCTTGTTTAACTGATATTTTAGGTAAATGGAAAAATGACTTTGGTTCTTTATTTACCAACGTGAATACTAATGACTCAAATGCATCGTATGATAATGTTATTGATCAAAACAATGTACAACAGCCATTTAATGAACATATATCTGTTTTTGAAGTCAAAAAGGCTGTAGACAAGGCTAAGCTTAGAAAGGCTACTGGTATAGATCAAATTCCTTCTGAAATGTTAAAAAACGACACTACAATAATGTTTTTACATATTTTGTTTAATATATGTTTGGAAAAAGGTATTGTTCCATCAGTTTGGAACAAATGCATTATTAATCCTATACCTAAGTCTTCAACAGCAGATCCTAGAGACCCTTTATCATACAGAGGAATATCTTTGACCTGTACAATGTATAAATTATACTGTAATATTTTAAATGATAGACTAAGTTCTTGGGTTGAAGCCAATGATATACTGTCTGATGAACAAAATGGTTTTAGAAAGAAGAGGAGCACTACCGATTGGTTGAAACTAGGAAGAAATTGAAACAAAGTACTTTCACTGCTTTCATTGATTTTCGAAAGGCATATGATTTAATTAATAGGTCGAAATTGTGGAAAATATTACAAGATACAGGGTTTTGTGGTAAAACGTTCAATGCTGTGAAATCTTTATACTCAGCTGTAGCCTCATGTGTTAGAATTAATTCTTTTACAACTGACTGGTTTGAAGTGCATTGTGGATTAAGACAAGTCTGTGTATTGTCTCCCTTATTATTCAATTTATACATAAATGATCTTGCAGTATATCTTAAATCATTAAATGTTGGTATTGAAATAGAAAAAGAGATTGTATGTATACTTCTATATGCACATGATGTGGTGTTATTGGCGGAAAGTGCACATGATCTACAAGTTTTGTTAAACGGATTATATGATTGGTGTTGTATTAGCAATATGTCAATTAATTGTAGTAAAAGTAACATTGTGCATTTCCGACCTGAATCTCAAGCAAGATCAACCCATATTTTTAAATGTGGACAGGAAACAGTAGACATTGTTGATAGGTATAAGTATGTATAAGTATAAGGTGTACAAGAGCATCTTGATTTCAATGTAACAGCTTGGATGGTGGCGCAAAGTGCTAGTCGAGCCTTGGGTCTACTAATAGCCAAATGTAAATTAGTTGGCGGGGTTCCCCATAACGGTTTTACTAAACTGTATGACTCAGTTGTTTGGCCTGTCATAGCATATGGATCTTCGGTATGTGGTTATAAATCATTTTCATGTATAAATGCAACTCCACAACCGTGCAATGAGGTTTTTCCTCGGTGTTGGCAAGTATACGCCCAATGCATCAGTCTCTGGGGAAATGGGATGGGTTCCACCCATTGTTCGCCAGTGGAAAACAGTTAACAACTTGTGGGCCCGTTTGTCCCAAACAAACAACTCTATAGTAAATAAACGCATTGCATTGTGGGCCTGTTCCAAATCAACCCGTTGCCGAAACTGGTTTTATTTTGTCAAAAAACAACTACTTGAGTTTAATCTTGGTTGCTATTGCAACTTGTTAGTGCCTATACCTACACAATCTTTTACTAGTCAACTGGAAAAAAATACCATGTATAAGTATTTGTCCGAGTGGTCCGCATCCATAAATAGCGTTGTCGGTACTTCTGGTAGAGGTCGTAATAAGTAAAGGACCTACCGGACATTTCAACAGGAGTATGTGACAGAGGAGGACTGCAGGATGATTTTACCCCTATGCATAGGTCAGCGTTATGTAAATCCAGATGTAGGGTTGCTCCTATTCGCATTGAAACGGGTAGATATGAAAATGTGAGACTAGACGAACGTCACTGTACTTTCTGTCACGTACTTGAGAATGAGTCACATGTTATATTAGATTGTTCGTTGTACGATGACCTCAGATTTGAATTATTTTCGAAAGCTATTGTTTTTGAGCCTAATTTCGCAAATTTCAGTAAAGATGACAAATTTATATTTTTGTTCACTAGTCAGCCAATAATTAGAAATTGTGCCAAAACCTGTTTTAATATTCTCCAACGTCGTCAGTTTTATCTTTGTAAATAATGTTTAACTTAATTTAAACAATTTGTCATTTAACATTTTTGTTACCGCAAGAATCAGTTGCTAATTAGTTCTTTCTCGATCTGATCGAGAGGATAACAGATTTCTTAAAACATTTCTTAATTGCTTTAATTGCGCTGTAGTGCTCTTTTTTCGTTTCAGTATTTTTCCTATCTTTTTATCTATATTTTAGATGTGAATTAGCGACCGACTCTTGCTTTTTACAATGTAAATATATGTTGAATGATTGTAAGGTAATTTGATATATTCACTTTGTGATAGTCTCTTATAATTCAGAATTGAATGGTCATGTACTAATATTTTATCTGTCATGGTTTTATAGAAATGTTGTGATACTGTACATGAATGAGACTTAAATAATGATATATATATATATATACATGCTATCTTGTCTAAATACCACGTTGACTCCTCTACATGAGCTATTATTATGTCAAACTGTCATGTTATCTTGTCGAAATACCGTCTTAACTTGTTTAAAACACATGTTGTACTATTATCATCTTGAATATCTATGATATCTTGTCAAAGTAACGTGATATTATGTCAAACATTCATCCCATCTTATTAACGTGGTGTGTAATCTTGTCAAAGTAACGTGATATTATGTCAAACATACTGCTTTCTTCTTAAAGTGGTGTGTTATCTTGTCTAAATGACGTTTTATTATGTCAAAAAGTCATGATATCTTCTTACTATCTTGTCTTAGTATCGTGTTATTATGTCAAACAATCAAGATATCTTCCTAAAGTCGTGTTTGACATAATAACACGCCAATTAGACAAGATAACACAGGACTTTAAGACACATGGCACGTTGACAAAATTACATTACACTTAAGAAGATATTACGGTTCATTAACAAGACATAACAACTTTTTGAGAAGATAGAAAACCACTTTAACAATTAAGACAATACACTCTATGAACAAGACAACTTGCAATGTATTAACATAAGACAGCTGCGGTGTTCCATAATATAATGTAGTGAATCAGATACATGGATTCTAGTTTTCATTCTCCGCAATCAGAAAACGTACGTTTCTAGACTTAATTGTAACTCATACTATATTCTTTCATGCTTTTCTGTAATTTAATTTTATGTTGAACCTATAATGTTATTTGATTTTACTTGACATGGACTCAAGTTTCAACCAATAATTTACTTCAACATATTATTGTCAACGTGTTTTATTAAAACATTTTGTGAACATCGCTTCGTTAGTGAACCGTAACAAGCCATGTGACCTGTACACGCACTCCTATTGGAAGAAATTACACTATTTTATTGAATGACTGTTTGTTGTACTTGAACGTTATAGATTTTTCCGTTTACAGGGTTTGTTTTGGTGTGAAATAGACCGAACGTGGCAAAATGGCTGATTTACAGAGCCCTATTACTCCTGTCGGAGATCTGGTTAAACAAGCAGTGACAGCATTTAAGGGAAAATTTGGATGTGAACCGACCACGGCAGCGTGCGCGCCGGGAAGAGTTAATTTGATCGGTGAACACACGGATTACAATGACGGATTTGTTTTTCCCATGGTAAGACCTACTGATGATGCAATATTTACACTTTCCTACGCTAGTCGCAACATTTCGTTTTGAATGTTTTAGTTGTAGTCAGCTTTGATACTGTATAATAACAAATATTAACAGGTATTTTAACATACAGGAGCTTAACGATATAATACAGGCTAGGTTAAGCTAGGTTAATATGACCTACAATTAATTATGCCGCCTGTACATGTAGCACAAACAGCGGTTAATGGAATAACATAATGTGTATTTGTCAGAACAAAAATAAATGCTTGATTTACTGATATTTTTGTGCAAGACTTTACTATAAGATAATTACTAGTACATGTAACTATGTCCGCAGTTTGACCTCTAGTAAAAAAAGTTGTATTTGAATGACAGAATGACCTCGGAATGATTTATAATTATGTGTACGATGAAGCAGGAAGATTATATTTTTGCACAGTGAAGTATTTAAGTATTTACACTTGCAGTGTATTTATACATTATTCAACTTGTCACAGCTGATTAACTTTCAAGGGTTCATCCCTCCGAAGCGTGTGTGTTGTATGAATTTAACGCCAATTCCAGTTGTATTTTTGATCATTTTATTGCGGGAGAGTTTACCTAACAATCGTTCCTGGGAAGAAACCAGTACTAGACTCCAAGGCTGTCCTTCGTAAGAAACTGCCAATCAGACAAAGTCAGTCGCAGGGCTGATTTCCAGTTAGAGACTCTAACCTGACTCGCCCACGGAGGCGAACGTTCAGTTGAACTAAGACAAAGTTGACAGTCATTTTACAGTTGAATGCTGCAGGCATTTTTTAAATACATGTAGCTTCTTGTCATAACTTTCACTAACCCAAAAACAACAACAACAAAAATAGCCTTGAAAAATGACTGAGCATGGTTTGAATACGTAAATCTAGTTTTGAGCTGTTGACATGTGACAGCGGCCGGTCACATAACTGAATAAAATAATATTAAATTTTTTATTATTTGAAACGCTTTTTCGGAAAAAAGGGAAGTTTAAATCTAACACTAGTTTTAAATAGGAAGAAAAAAGTGATCATGAAAACTTTAATACACAATGCTTAACATCGAGTGTTTGTAGGTTATGTGCGTGATACCTGTTGATTAATTTTCGTGGCGTCTTATTACAAAAAATACGCTGTAAGCGACTTTAATTTGATGTGGCCACTTGATAAAAAAATGTAATTACTGCAGTATAGTGTATATGACACAACTGTATATACGTAGCATTGTTTGTAAGTAAATCGATGGTCTTTACATATATACAACTACACGCGAGAATATAGTGACGTACTATATGTCCGTCCGTTCACCATTTTCTTAAAGTTTCATCTCTAGAAATACTGGATGGAAGTTGATAGAACTGAATATCGGATGTTCCCTGTACATTTTAGTTTATACTAATTTATTTTAGCTCGATTGTGAAGAAAGCTTTCAGCTTATGGAGTCACTCTCGAGTCCGCTTCCTGGAAAAACCAGTACTGGTGTCTTATGAGGAGGTACGGTCGTGACCTTGGTGGGGCTCGAACCCGCAACCTCCGGGATGTGCTGCAGACACCTAAACCTCTACACCACCGCTCCCCTAAATCAAAGCGCAGTGAGCGCTGAAGGCCTCGGGGCTATATGTTAACTCCCCGAAAAACAACTTTTGACCTACATGTTTTGCGCTGAACCTTACCTAAAGCGCGGGTCGAAATGTGCAGAGGACGAAATTCAATATATGACACAGAATGAATGATTCACAAATATAAGGGTGGCAGGGAGGTTTGTTTTATTATGAAAAATAATCACATAGTCAACATTATAAATTGTTTAAGCCAATAGAAATAATTCGATCTGCGCTTTGTACAACTTCAAGCGATATGATCTGATGATGTGGATCAAAAATTATTGTGTTCCAAGGACAAGACCTTGAAACAGAAATAAACAAAGCAATACCAGCAATGAAATATAAATACAGTACTGTACAATGTGTATAACAGAGAAAACCAAAAATGATTCTGGGTTACCTTGTAGTTGTAATCGGTGAAACCGTTCACTGGGCCTTGACATGCAGCGTCCTCGATAAATGGCGGGTGATTTTGATCACGTGAGTTCCTCCTAGGGAATATACGTAAATTAGATCTTTTTTTTAGAGAAACTTACTTTTAGGTAAATATATATGTAATCGTTCGTAAATAACAAAGTTGTCAATGAAATAACATCGGAAATTTGAAAATCAAACTACAAACTCTTATATCGAGCTCCGTACGTTTCCGTAAATTACCGTAAATGCCCGTACTTTTCCGTGATATGCATATGATTATCTTCCGTAATCAGCTAACAGCGCATTAATTTCTAAAACAGAAAAAAGTGTGTAATGCAGCCCGTAAGCTCTAGACCTTTCTGCAATCGTTTGAAGTTGTATGTACTCTTTTTATTTGTAATATGTTCTTATCATATGCGACATTCAAACAGAAGATTGATCTGGTCTGTCTTGCACTACTTTCGCATAGCGCATGTTTACAGTTGTTATTCGCACATAGCACAGTTAAATTTCTTGCAGTGTTTGAAATGTGGTATGCTAACTTAGGCCTAGGGGACTTTCAGTCCCCAGGCCAAAAATGCACGAAAGAAATTCTTGTCTGAAACCGCCACATATGAATTTCAATATAAATCTGTTTGACAGAAATGTTCCATGTTCTGTGGTTGTACGTTCTCTGTATAATAACTTTTTCACAATTCTTAGTTCTTCTGTTCAAAGAATATAAAGAGGACTTTTGCAGTCACCCATGCATTGTATGTTTTTGCAAGTTTCCATCATGGAAAAGTGTTTGTCATTTTGGTTTAAGCTTTGTACATGTGTTTGTATTATCATTTTACAAAAACAGATTATTTGAAACTTAGATCAATTCTTCAGGGGCATCAGACACCCAAGCTAGAAAACTCTTTGAATGAATTAATTTGAGATCATAGCCTGTGTTGCACTTGGTACTTTTAAGTAAGGTTTCACGTTCAAGCTGTTATCATAGT
The DNA here is from genome assembly GCA_022818135.1 of Saxidomus purpurata. Classification (NCBI taxonomy): domain Eukaryota; kingdom Metazoa; phylum Mollusca; class Bivalvia; order Venerida; family Veneridae; genus Saxidomus; species Saxidomus purpurata. The sequence continues at coordinate 36,155,427 of JAFMSR010000002.1, forward strand.
ATATATAGTTATTTGTAGACTCAGGTAATCAATATTACGACCGTCTTGTCCTATTGTATAGCCATATAGCTTCGAAAAATAAATGAAGCATCACGATTCTTTTATGGAGTCTAATTAATGTTTAGCTCAGCTAGCACACAGTGCCAGAGTGATCTAGCAGGACCACTCACCGTCCGTCGTACGACGCCCGTCCACCATTTTCTTCCAGCAAAATTTCCTCTGAAACCACTAGGCCAGTGTTTTTGACACTTGGCAGGCATAACTGCATGTCTGTGTTTTAGTGATCATGATTTGTTATATTTTAACTGTTTTGTATTATGAATGCAATGTTTATAGGAAGGCCTAGAGAAAGATAAGTCCTCGGACTTATTTAATTACCTTCTTTAAATAAAGATTATTATTATCTTATTATTATTATCATTATTATCATTATTATTATTTTTTTATTATTAGTAGTATTATTATGTTCCTCGCATGAAACCCTATCATAATTGTTCAAAGAAATTCTCTGGTTGCCATGACCCCCAGGTCAAAATTGACCCTGCCCGGGGTGACTTGGTTTTACATTTGCTTGTATAGGAAAACTTCTTCTTCTCTAAAACATCAAGCTCATAGATACTTGGCATAAAGCATTACCTGACTCCTACAAAAGTTGTTAAAAATCATGCCACCGGGTCAAAAATGGCCTTGCCTTGGGGTAACTTGATTTAACATAGGCTTGTTTAGGGAAAACTTCAAAAATCGTCTTGTCTAGAACCACTAGGCACAGAGCTTAGATATTTGGAATATAGCATTATGTAGTGAACCTCTATGAGGATTGTTCGAATAAGAGCCCCCCATGTCAAAGTTGACCCTTTCTGTTATTGATGAATTTGTATTATAGTCAATGGTAGACAGGGGAGCGAAAGAGAGCCATATTGGCACTCTTGTTAAATCTTCCCATGGCACATCAGTATATTTTCACAATAGAACAAATATTTGCCCTTCAAAGATAGAACACTTCAGACTTTTATTACTCTCAAGGCGAACTAACCAGACTATGACGTCGGAGCGTTGTTTATCTAGGGAGATTTTTATAGCACAGTCGAACATTCCCCTCATTCTTATATACGTGCAAATGTTAGCTGATAACATAATACTTGTGCATTGCGCAGGCATTGTGAATGAAGCGATCGATTACCTAAACATACATAGTTAATTTGAAGGCACACTCCTGCCAGCCATGGCAAGCCAATTTACCATTAAAGCCAAAAAGAGATATCACTCTGATTTCATATAGATATCACATAAAACAGAGGCTATATCTATTTAATTCAGAGATATCTCTTTAAATTAGGAGATATCATTATTTTCATAAAGATATTTGCCATATTTTTAAAGATATCTCCCAATTCTAAAGAGATATCTCTCAAAATGTATATAAAAGATATCTCTCTACTGTACAGAGATATCTCTCCTACCTTAAAGAGGATATTTGATATGATACTCTAACTCGTTGTACGATTTCAGAATCTCATACCAGCACATTGTTCTCTCAAAATATGACTACAGTGCACGAGCGTAGCGGTTTTAATCAGAAAGTTCTCTCGAGACTTCCGTGTATGTGCTATAGCGCACAGTGCTTTCAGATGTCCTTATACCGCGGTCAAGTTTGGCAATAGATTTTTTTATTATACCCCCAAAACGAAGTTTAGGGGGTATAGGAGTCACCCGGTGGTTGGTCGGTCGGTCGGTCGGTTGGTCGGTCGGTCGGTCGGTCGGTCGGTCGGTCGGTCGGTCGGTCGGGCGGTCTGTTGCATTTTCCTTGTCCGGAGCAAACTTGAAAACTACTACGTTGGAATTCAATACAACTTCATACAATGGTCAAGAATTGAGAGGAAGTGCAGTGCACAAGAACTATAACTCCATCTTCACAATTACAGAGTTATTGCCCTTTGTTACTTTTCCTTGTCCGGAGCATAACTTGAAAACTACAAGTTGGAATTCAATACAACTTCATACAATGGTCAAGCCATTGAGAGGAAGTGCAGTGCGCAGAACCATAACTCCATCTTGACATTCAGAGTTTGCCCTTTGTTACTTTTCCTTGTCCGGAGCATAACTTGAAAACTACTAGTTGGAATTCAATACACTTCATACAATGATCAAGCACCTCAGAGGAAGTGCAGTGTCAAGAACTATAACTCCATCTTGAGTATTTACTGAGTTATTGCCCTTTGTTACTTTTTACTTGTCCGGAGCATACTTGAAAACTACTAGTTGGAAATCAATACAACTTCATACAATGGTCAAGCACTTGAGAGGAAGTGCAGTGCACAAGAACTAAACTCCATCTTGACTAATTACAAGTTATTGCCCTTTGTTACTTTTCCTTGTCCGGAGCATAACTGAAAACTACAAGTTGGAATTCAATACACTTCATACAATGATCACCTTTGGAGGAAGTGCAGTGCACAGGAACTATACTCCATCTTGACTCATTACAGAGTTATTACCCTTTGTTACTTTTCCTTGTCCAGAGCATAACTTGAAAACTTCTGGTTGGAATTCAATCACTTCATACATGGTCAAGCACGTGAGAGAGGTGCAGTGCACGGAACCATAACTCCATCTTGACTAATTACAGTGTTTTGCCCTTTGTTACTTTTCCCTGTCTGAGCATTTTTCGAAAACTAAAGTTGGGATTCAATCATTATAAATGGTCAGCACATGAGAGGAACTGCTAAGACTTCTCTTTTTGTTTGTTTGCAGGTATTATGTTGCTACGACTTCTTCAGTTTTAAGCCCTTTTGGGGTATCCTATTTTAATTAATTTATTAAATATTTTTTATGCAAAAAATAAAAGAAAGTATTTGCTAGCCAAGTACGACAAACAGACTTGAGGGAGGCGCCCGTTAATGTTTGTAATTATTTAAAGAATACTGTTCAAAATAAACGCATTGACTCTGCAATCTTGCTGCTCATCCGAGTACAACTATTATATTATCCGAGAAGTCCAGGCTCAGATTCGTTCTACACCAATGTCATGTAGGTAGTGTCCCTCTTCGACGTTGATTCCATAAAGCGATTAATCAAAATTGTATGCAATCGCGAGTAACTCAACCACTTTTACAATATTCAGATTCTCAGGAACTGATAAGCAAACAGTATGAATCCAGACCAAAAAACAAACGCAATTCATGTATATACATGGTGTGTTTAACTAGTTGTGCCTATGTTTCGTAAACAGGCACTGCCACTGGTGACGGTACTGGTTGGAAAGAGGACAGATGGTCAGCAGTGCCGCGTGATGACGTTAACTGACGGTACTGATGAGCCCAGTTACGTCGAGTTTCAAGTCCCTTCGGACAAAACTCCGCTAGAACCCGGATCTCCGAAATGGGCTAACTATGTGAAAGGGGTGGTAGCATATTACAAGGGTATTTATAGTTTATTATAATTTATTGCTTAAACCACACATTGTAGTCATATTCAAGCTCTTATATCGAATGGTGTGTAGATTGATTTACATGTACGCAGATGGAACATATGTTCAGTGTAAAAAGGAACACAACTCAATGTAATTGTGATTGTCAGTATCAGTCGGGATCATGTTTCATTGTAGCTAGACAAAGAAACAAAACCGACTGATCGTCTGCTGCTGAAGGCATAGGTATGGTGGCTGATTTCTGCCAATTCGTTTTGGCGTGTTGGCGCGTCTGGCGCGTCTGACATCATGCTAGGACGACAAATAAAGCGCGCCAAATCAAGAATTTGTCGTTCTGGCGTGTTGGCGCCTCCGCCAAAACGCCAGAACGAAATTGCAGAAATCAGCCACCTTACTTAGGTTAGTTTGAAATGCGCAACAAATATGCAATCATCTCAATTTGAAATGCTTTGTCATTTTTTAACCAAGAAGGAATTGGCTTGAGATTTGAATGACCGCTCGATATGTTCTTCGGGTTTTATACTGGATGTAAAAAATTACCTGCAAGAATCTTCATGATCTCTTTTTTGCACATCATAACACAGGTGCATTTCAGATATTTCTAAGCACTTTTGAATTCTCGTTATCATCGCTAAACCTGTTATTATAATAATCATTACTACAGGTGGACAAGTTCCAGGATTCGACTGCGTCATTGTTTCATCAGTGCCGTTGGGCGGGGGCGTATCAAGTTCGGCTGCCATAGAGGTGGGGACATACACATTTCTCGACCAATTGATTGGCACTGAGAACGGCACCAGCAAAAATGAGAAAGCGTTAGCATGTCAGAAAGCTGAACACGTGTTTGCAAGTGTCCCCTGTGGGATAATGGACCAGTTTATATCTATCATGGGCGAATCAAATCACGCACTTTTAATAGACTGCAGGTATCATTTACTGATAACATCTTTTTCTGTTGGTTTGTACAGTATTAAGTGATTTTTTAGAAGTTGCGGTAAAGTGGGAAAGTGTTCATTCACTTTTTTTATATTCAAAAACACATTAAACGCAATGATTTGTATATTTTAGTCATATGTTATAACTGATAAGACTTAAGTTAAGTGGAAGTTTTTAGGCTGATTTTATGGTGGCTGATTACTACCTTGTCGTGTTTACTGGTTTTTCTGATTTGTCGCATTTTCGCCTGGCGAGTGGTGGGGCGAAAATGCAAAAACACGAATAACACTAGGCGCCAAACGACAACTGTTGACCCGCCAAAGCGACGTGAAGTCCATTAAAGTTTCGCATTATCGCCCAGCCTCCCGACGAGGCGAAAACGCATCAAGTCAGTTATTGTTCGCACATGCCAGGAATCAGCAGCCATGGATTTGCAACATGTACAGCGCTAAAATAGCATCATAGAAATTCCAGCTGCATTGTGTTTAAACAAAAACAACCTTCCTTGTTAATCGTCTCTTTCAGGTCATTAGAATGTCGTTTAGTTCCACTGAAAGACAAAAACGTGGTTGTTTTGGTCACGAATTCCAATGTCAAACACAACATAGAAGCCTCAGAATACTCCACGAGACGTGCGCAGTGTGAATCCGGAGCGAAGACGATAGGACTTGCTAGTCTACGAGATGCCAATGAAAGGCAGCTAGAAGGTTTAGTTATTTGAATCTGCGTGCTACTAAATTGAAAGCGATTTTATAAAATCTTGCAGAAAGTTTTGCATATGTAGATGTACATATTTTGCAATACAATACTACATGTAAAAACAATGTATATAGTTTTAATACAACTGAAGCAAAATTATAAGCAAATATACATCATTCGGATCTCCTTGGTTTCCGCACGGATCCTGATAAAATAGTAATGAGGTAATGTATATGATATGTAAAAGTCAAAAAAACGTTTTGAATAACTATGGGGCCCTTTTTAATCACTAAATTTATTACAAAACAATGCCTTTTAATTGAAACATCCCTTAATGAACAACACAGAAGCAAGATTATTTGAAATGGAAACTAATAACATGAATCTAGCATTCATTACATTTCGTTAACACTTTTAAAAGCGAGAATATATGTTATAGGTGTTTTGTAGGTGTTGTCCGTTTTACATACATGTATGATTATCTTTAAAAAACATGTAGTCACATGTTCGAAAAGTGCCCAATGATAGCCTGTAAAAGAAAAATACGCTTTTAATACATGTTTAAAAGTCAAATGTAACATGTCAGTTCTTCGTAGAAAATTGACTTGACAGTTTGCATTCCATTTGCATAAACGTGAAGCTTACTAATTTAAATAGTAGTATTTTGTGTTTCACTTCTGTGACCTGAATATCTAAATGCATGACATGGAGGCTTTCCGATGACTGCTACTAGTTAAAGGCATGTTTTTGTGGAGAATGTGTAACGAACCATACATTATTTAACTGTTTCCATGGCGTATATATGTAACCACTGATTGAAGTATAACGTTCGTACATCAAGATGTACATGACGTTTTTTGACCTTTAAAGTATTTAAATCTGAGTCGTAAAAAGTGTAAAATTCAACTGAACAGATGTACTGAGCCTCCATGAATACATCTGTAGAAAAGTTTAAATTCTTGGTTCCAATACAAAAGCAAAATTATAAAGTCACTCGTAAAACATTCCAGAAGTCATTTTGAATGTAAATAAAAGAACAGGAAAACATGTTGCAGTGCATGCCTATTTTCCTACTGTCATTTGTGAAATTTTACCAATAATCGTATCACGGACTAACGTCTTTTCAATGAAAATGACACCTAATATATGAGTCTTCAGATTAACTTTGTCATTGGGGTAAAGCACACCAGCTTAATGAAAGTTGAAACATAAATAAAACATAATATAGATCTGACGTATTTCAATGTACCAGAGGAATAATTGCAACCACTTTATTGCCAATTATTGTCTATTTCGGTGAAATAGTGTGATATTTTTTTCTTAATAGGATTTTTTCTGAAGACAATGAAAATTGTATGATGTATTCTATCGTTGTATTGCAGAAAACAATTGAAAATCATGAAAGAAACATATTATTGCTATAATTGCAGAACACAAATCCCAACTAGATGACGTCACTTACAGACGAGCACGACACGTGATCGGAGAAATTAAAAGAACAGAAGAAGCAGCAAATGCTCTAGAAAACAACAACTACAAACTGTTTGGTGAACTCATGGTACAGAGTCACAACTCTCTGAGGTTAGTCCTTCTCTTAAACAGCGACAAAGCTTTCAACAGAATGATGCTCGAGTATTCCCATGGCAACCGGAAAAATATCCTATTGGTGGTAAACTTGATGAACCTCTGTTTTATTGTGTTCCCATGGCAACCGGAAAAGCTTTCAAAACTTCCTTGACCTAAACCGCATTGTTCACAGCTTTGTATTTTCTGTTGTCAGTTGTTTGTACTACGAATACTAAAATCAGTTTACTTATCTAATTGGTTACAGGGATGATTTTGAGGTATCTTGTCCCGAACTAGACCAGTTAGTTGAGGCAGCGATGGAAGTTGAGGGCGTGTTTGGTTCTCGAATGACAGGGGGCGGCTTTGGGGGCTGCACTGTTACACTATTGAAGAAAGACGTAGTTCCTTCAGCTTTAGAACATATAAAGGTAAGATACTCACAACTGCTTTAAGAATTGATAAAATTCAAGGTACACTCAACTTTAGTGAATGCGACACTTTTAGCGCAATACTTTTAAAAAATGATTAAAAACTTTGTTAAACATATGAAAATGTCTAAATGGTATTTTTACATAGCAATTCAATTCACAAGTTGAACGGATAAAATGATATGTTAAGGGTTACCTCCCTTAGATCATGTTTTTGTATATTTTCAGAAACGGTACAGTGGCACGCCGACTTTCTACGTATGTGAAGCATCTCAGGCTGCGCGTGGCCTTTCTATCTAGCCAGCGGTTTCATTATACCACATGCAACAACAACAACAACAAAGCTGTTCCCAGCTGCACATCTATCAAAGAGACAATAGAAAAGTTGTTATTCATTCCTGTATACTTAGATCTCCTGTTATACCGAATCTCAGTATTTTAGATTGTTTTGTTTCTTGTGTTAATGCTAGGTCCGTATGTCGTTTTGACGAATCTCATTGCTTATAGCCTATGTCAGGTCCGTATGTCCTTTGACGAATTTCAGCAACGATATTAGTTAATATATTACAGTATGCTTAAAGTTATAATACCTTTCAAATTTCAATATTGAGTTATGAGAACGAAGCCAAAAACTTAGAAAATGCTTTGAAAAAACATGTAAAAAGTGAGTCATGCCAAGTTACTTCTCTAAAAGAATGAAGTAAATTATAATGTAGGTAATAGAAAGAATTGTATCTCTATTTTTGACTAGGATAGTCAAAAACAAGATTTGACCTGATTTTCTCCATATTCAATGGGAATAAAACATTGATACAGATTCAGCTGTTTCTGTTATAACTTTTGTAATGTTCATTATTCAAGTAGTCTATATCAGTGAATAATGCCTTTTTAAAAGTTATGATGGTCACTTTGAAGAGTAATATCACTTTAAGATACAATACTTTTAGAGGGCGTTGTAGAATCATTTACATTTTAACACATAATTATGTATGTTCAATATTTCCTGAAGATATCTTTGGCGCAAACTAATCCTCTCACAATAAACCCGAGACGTAAGTACAATTTAGGTTTTGATCCTCAATTTTAGCTCGGTATGACAAAGAAATAATTGAAAAGTGCTTAATTCATCTTGGGCTCTGCTTCCTTGTGAAAAACACGGTACTGGTGCCTCGGAGAAGAGCAATATTCATGGACAGGTTTCGAGCCCACTGCCGTTTCCTTTTGTAAATTACATTCCTGAATTTTAATTACCGGTATTCGTAAAAGCACTTGTGATGTGTTCGATTACCGAATTATTCTACTCGGGCTCAAGTTTTTACATCCGGGCAGAGCCGGTGATCACGTGATACAACTTTAAGAGTTTTGCTCAGCGCACTTGAAAAAAACATTTAGTGCATGTTTATAGGTGCTTGTTTTCCTTGTGCATTATACAGTGTTACCTCAAAAGCTTCAAATGAAAGCAACTTAAATGAAATGAAGTGAAAGTTGCAATGTTGATTATGTCTTAAACGAAGAAGTTTATGCAATTTTGCTTGATTTTGTTTTGAAATCTTTCGGTAAAGAATTTCCCAGTGGCAACATGTACTTTCTCTCACCTGCTGTGATATTTGGTTCACAATACGACTAAAGAAGATAGATCTGGCTCTTATTGTAATAAAAAGTTTGTATTTAAATACAAAATGTACATATTTGCTAAATCAGTTGAATGATCTGGTCACATCATGCTCCACGCCCAGCCCCACTCCTTACAGGTGTACTAGTAATGAGCTATATTTGTCCGTCTGTATTAACCATTTTAAAAATTGATAATTTCAAAATAATGTCTACTTTCGTAGTTACTGTAATGTAAAATACACGTACTTCGTACCAGTCGTATCTAAACACTGTCAATTTCTTTGATGTGTCCCACACTTTATTTGTTCTAGTTTTGTGCATGACATGAAGTGATCTATTTTTGAAAATATTTGTATCTATGAGCAAGAAAATCAATGCAAGCTATGTACTCTTACACTTTTTTGTTCACACAACGTTATGAATATGTTATAATTTAACCAATTTAACAGTTAAAAATTAAAATACCTGTTCCCCAAAGTTCAGCTGTATATTGTTTTTTTCATCTCTCAGAATATAAACAATACAGCGTGAAGTTGAAAACACTGACTGCTGCTGTTGAATGTTGCATACAATCATGAATTGCGTCTTTAATATAGAACCATTGAATTGAAACACTACCAACATAATAATAGTTTAGACATTGAATTAAACCATATTGTTACATAATGTAACCTGATACAAATAAAGTTGATTGTTGTTGTTGACAAGTAACTGCTAAAACTTTTGATGGAAATGTTAATACAATGTATATTATATACAAGTATGTACTTGTCTTTCAACTTTAAACATGCACAACTATTCGGAATATGCTGCTTTCAATATAAAAGGCCTACAGCCAAAGGTTTATTCCAATAAATGGGGAATGGTGATTTACTATCAAAGCTAAAACATTTCTATTTGTATACAGAATATAAGTCTTCAATGGGGAATAAGATAATGATAGTTTAGGTATTTAATACTCTGTTACTTAACGGTTAAAAGCTTTATTGTAATATATTGATGGAAGGAGTTATGAAAGTTCTACCTGACCAGGCACCAAAAGCAGTTAAAGGTTGACATTAAGTCTGTCCAGGAGTGAACTTTGATGTTAAAACGAAATAAGTTTTATATTTGATTTAATGATGCTGCAAATATTTGCATATGGAGCCGAAGTGTACATGCAAAATAAGAACATAAATACATCTTGGATGGTTGTATCACAATCAAAGGATAATACACAATGCGCATGCATCAGCAGATTAACAAAAAATTAAATTATTGATAAATTACAAATTATTTTCAACATGTTTTAGTAGAGGGTCGTGGTGCTATTGCAATAAGTTCTAATGGATGCCGCCAATAAATCATTTGTTGTGTATCAAATTCACGGTTTTAGCCATAGAGATGGTGGTTGTTGTTGTTTGTATGCTATCTATTCACAGTACCTTAAAGTATATAAAGCTATGCAATGAGAACGAAGTAGTATACTATACAGTAAACTTCGTTTATAACGAACTCCTTCGGACCATTAAAATGTGTTCCTTATATCCGGAGTTTGTTATATCCGTATAACATTTTCATATAGAATAAAGAAAGAAGATAAATTTGGCAGAGGAAATTTGATCCTTAGTTCCAGATTTTCGCTATATCCGGAGTCGTTATATACGGAATTTATTGTAGTTTACTGTAATATTGCTATATTTGATGTACATGTATACTCTGGGATTTTACGATTGTGGTTTTATAGTTGTTGATAATCATGAACATTTTAGGCGTTGTGGGAGTTATTAATTGGATGCTTTTATTTTGAAATAAATCAAAAACAAAAGTATGGCTTTAATTGTGTTATCCCTGACTGGAATTTTTACCCACTGTCGTGTAGCGGGAGGAGATAAAGGAATGGTACCAGTCTCAAGGAATTTGATGAAACTTATCACGTAATGCGGAATGTCTGGTCCGGTCAGGCGGGCAACAGATCAAGTTCATAACTTTAGTTCAAACGTTTGCGCTGGACATTTCCTGTCTCACTCTTGATTGTCTTTATTGACGATTATTTGTTCAACTGGCGGCAAATAACGATGACAGTCTGGATGGCAATAACTCTTAAAACTGATAATGATGCGTGTAAGTGACAACAATCTTTGATAACGAATATTTTGGGGACAGTTTGTACACTCAAAGGACGATAGTTACAATAACGACGCTTCTTACAACTTTGGAGTTGGGCATGGTCTTGCAGAATTAAAAGAAATCCGTAACCGAACATAAATCTGATTAAATAGCATCAAACCGCGTCTGCCAGATTTCGGCCTGTTCCAAACTATAATCTAACATCAAACCGCGTCTGCCAGATTAAGGCATGTTCCAAACTCTTAGCAAACATCAAACCGGGGTCTACCAGATTTAGGACTCTTAGCAAACATCACACCGGGGTCTGCCAGATGTAGACCTGTTCTAAACTCTTTATTAAGCAAACATCACACCGGGGTCTGTCAGATTTAGGCATTTATCAAACTATAATCAAACATCAAACTGGCGTCTGCCAGATGTAGGCCTTTTTCAAACTATAATCAAACATCAAACCGGGGTCTGCCAGATTTAGGCATGTTCCAAACTATTATCAAACATCACACCGGGGTCTGCCAGATTTAGGCCATTTCAAAACTCTTAGCAAACATCACACCGGGGTCTGCCAGATTTAAGCCTGTTCCAAACTCTTAGCAAACATCACACCGGGGTCTGCCAGATTTAGGCATGTTCCAAACTCATCAAACATCAAACCGGGGTCTGCCAGATTTAGGCATGTTCCAAACTCTTATCAAACATCAAATCGGGGTCTGCCAGATTTAGGCATGATCCAAACTCTTAGCAAACATCACAGCGGGTTCTGCCAGATTTAGGCCTGTTCCAAACTCTTAGCAAACATCAAATCAGGATCTGCCAGATTTAGGCCTGTTCCAAACTCTTATCAAACATCAAACCAGATTTAGGCATGTTCCAAACTCGTATCAAACATCAAACCGGGGTCTGCCAGATTTAGGCATGTTCCAAACTCTTATCAAACATCAAACCGGGGTCTGACAGTTTTAGGCATGTTCCAAACTATTATCAAACATCAAACCAGGGTCTGCCAGATTTAGGCCTGTTCCAAACTCTAAGCAAACATCAAATCGGGGTCTGCCAGATTTAGGCATGATCCAAACTCTTAGCAAACATCACAGCGGGTTCTGCCAGATTTAGGCCTGTTCCAAACTCTTAGCAAACATCAAATCAGGATCTGCCAGATTTAGGCCTGTTCCAAACTCTTATCAAACATCAAACCGGGGTCTGACAGTTTTAGGCATGTTCCAAACTATTATCAAACATCAAACCAGGGTCTGCCAGATTTAGGCCTGTTCCAAACTCTAAGCAAAATCAAACCGGGGTCTGCCAGATTTAGGCCAGTTCCAAACTCTTAGCAAACATCACACCGGGGTCTGCCAGATTTCCAACCTGCCGTATTCTGACAATTTTGTTCTGTTTCCATCTTGTTTCCTATGAGCTTCTTACGAGCTTCTTTCTCACTTATTACTATGTTTATGTTCATTTTTATGCATTTACGAAAATAAATTGGTGAGGCGCGGCGCATGGCGCGCGACCAATTTATTGTAATAAATGTATTAAAATCATTTTCGTAAATGCATCAAAATGCCTAACCCATACTAACGAAATAACCACTGCCATTATAATTGCGAAATCATTACTGAATGTGTAGCCATGGTTGACGACTTCGTGTTTGTCCTTGTTTTGTACGTATTTTAAGTTGCGATTTATATTTAACATAACCCTGATTGTAATATACCTGATTGGATCTATGTACATTACAAATATTTAACTGGTTGTGAAGGGACATGTCCTTCGGTAGCTTTTGATTGAATTGACCTTCGGCAATCCTTACACATTTACAAAAACTATTTGTATAATGACTTAATCCACCTGGACTTGTTCAAAATAATGAATGTCACTGTATAGGGCAATCAAGTATTACCAGTCCCAAAGAACGAGTACACTTTGAAAATATAAATTATTACACAAAACGCGATTATATTTGCACTGCACTATAGATCTGATAAAGTAAACGACCGAATGTTCTAAAATTAAACATAGATCGTGACACTGACTACAGCATAAGTAAAAAAACAAAAACAAAAGAAATCGAGCAAAAGCCATATCTTGGCTTGATTAAAACAATCTATATAGAATTAAGTGCAAGAGTCTTTCTACATAGTATAATTGTTAACGACAGATCTAAGACTGGCACATATGCTTGATATACGTGTTTCTTGTATAAGACAGGCGTCGTGCGGAAGGGGGAAATATCTAGACTCGCAGACCCGGAGGTCGTTTGTTTGAATCGTAGCTAAGATAAAACTAAACTTATAATATGAATGAGATATTTGCTATATAAAATCTAGATATAGCTACAGGTTCTCCCGAGAGACCAGAAACAGGTCAGATCTCGAGGAGGAAATCCAAGTCTCAGCAAATATTATGAAATGTGGGTCAGATGTTCGATAACTAGAACATTAATGTTATGTCTTCCTGACTGCATTCTTCGAATTTAAACAATAGTTAGAAAGTAATTTGATCTAGTTGTTAAACAATAGGGGTAAAAAATAGCCCTTTGAGTGTTGTGTGCTATTATGCTTTAAAATGTAATGGTTCGGTGATCAAACCCGGGGACAGTGTTGAAAAAGCTGTTTAAAGTCATTTTTTTCTTTGGTAGTTGTCCATATATGAAGGAGGACTGTCACCAATTAGAAGAATTGTCGTTGGTACCTGTCCAAAGAATGTATATGTACATTATGTTTACGGGTCAGTTCATCGGAAATCCTGACTATTGTCAACCAAATATAGTCTATTTACCCGATATATCACTCTGTCCAATCTGAATTGTTAAAGGCTTTATACGTTACATGTAAAATGTATACATTGTGTTAACCTAAGGAATCGGTGCTGATATTTTAGTGCGTTTTCGGAAAAAAGGAGTGACATCGCGAATAAATTAACGTCTTTTCAATATGCAGTTAATATAGAAGAACAAAAACGCAGGATATTAATCTTTATACACGGCATTTAAAATGTTTGAAAAAGGAATATATTATTTATCGTTGATCATGTGTGAAGTGATTTTATAGGTTGTTTTAAGAAAAAATGGATATAAGGTGAAGGGAAGGATATGGCCAGTAACAGGAACACACCGAGAAGGCGACGAAGGGTAATGTCCATGGTTGGGGTTGAATATTGCCATGTTTTGGTTTGGGTTGAATTTTGTCATGTTTTGGTTTGGGTTGAATTTTGTCATGTTTTGGTTTATAACAAAATTGTTAGATTGAAATAAAATACTACATGTTTAATAGTTAGGAGGGTTTGTATATTCTCAAGAAATTGCTGACTTGCTTTTAGTTTTAAGAATGTATTTACTGATAATAGCGGTGTCATTTAGCTTGTCGTAAGATAAGATGCATGTGTGAAATTTATCTTAAAATACACAAAGCAATAACTATAAAATAACGAGAACTTTTTGCATAAGAAAGATAAAGAGCCATGCAAACCAATGGATCAACAGTGCAGTGCAAAGATTAAGTCACGCACGCAACATGCTTAAGGATAATAAAAACGTCGGTGTAAAAATCACTTTATGTATATCATCTTTGATATATTCAAGTATTTCTGCACACTTCAACGAATTTCTTTCATAAACTTTAATCACATAAGTTCGCTCTTCCGTATAAAATGCACAGCACTGCAGAATATCAAAAGGGCATTCATTCTGTAAATGTTTCGACATTATATGAAGTGTCTTGTGTATATATGTACATGTATCATATACGTTAACCGTTCACCATGTTTATCCCGTAGAGGTCAGTGTTAGTCACTGTTAACAAGAACCACGCTGAATAATTTATAAGTTATTCTGAACTATCCACCCTTGTGCTCATAACCTTAGTTATAACAAGTTCAATAATTCTCTGTCATTACATGCTTGGTCTAGATGTTGTATCAAGATCTCATTGCCTCTATAAAAACTTTCAAGATTCATAACTGTCCTTTTACTTAAGGCCCTACTAAGCGAAAATTAAGCGACAGTTATTTGAATGGCAAGTACTACTTATGCAGACCTAAAAAGAAGATGGCGGTGAAAGATGTGGAACACAAAAAAAAAATTGTGCATATGTGAAACCAGGACGACAAAAGACCACCCAGGTCTTTTCTTTCTTCTAGCGAAATAGCAGCGGTTTTTTCCCTTCTTTTTTCTGTGCTTTTGTATTTGATTTTGCTTTTTTACCTTTAAGAATTTTATGTTTGTTATATAAATCGGGAACTTGCGGTGGGACATCAATACTTAGAGAGTTATCTTCCCTGAAATTGGTAATATTGTCTGATGATTTGGTTTTTGTGTCGCATGCATGCAAAGAAGCAGTGCGACACTCACGATAAACTTCTCTGCCATATGTCCGTTCGTCCGTCTGTCTCTGTCTCTGTCATCTGTCCTTTCATCCAACTGTTTATGTCTCTGTCATCTGTCCGTCCGTCAATCGGTCCGTGTCTTTGTCATCCGTGCGTCCATCCATCTGTTTATGTTTCCGTCATCTGTCCGTCCGTCAATCTGTCCATGTCTTTGTCGTCCGTCCGTCCGTCCATCTGTTTATGTCTCCGTCATCTGTCCGTCAATCTGTCTATGTCTTAACGTCAAGTTTTATGTAAAACTAGAATTTAAAGTTACTAACATATGCATACAATAATCAGGAGGCCATGCCACAAGAAAGATAACTCTTGCATCAGTATTTTAAGTGGGGGTTTACACCTACCAAGTTTCTTGTACAAGACATTAAGATAAGTACTATTTATGTCTTGTACAAGAATTACACCCACATTTGAGCAACTTTTGTCAGAATTTATGTGACATAATATGCGATAATTTTCTTGCATGAGAATAGAGCCTGTTCTATTTTTTCACAATTTCTTGGCTGTCAAATTTCTGATAAGAAGTGTTAAATGGGAAAAACAGGTGTGGGAGAGGTAATTCAGGTACATTTTTTAAAAATTTTGTACACAATGGCTTGGTCAAAGGACAAAGTTGACCAACTGATCAATCTATACCAAAAAAGGGAACATTTATATGATACAAGTTTAAAGTACTATCACACTGAACAAAAAAGAGAGTTTTCAAGATGAAATTTAAAAGTATTTTAATATGTATTGGTCATTCAATTAAAGATTTTTCTCGATAAGAACACTTAATGCATTTTTTTAAAAACATAAACCCTTAATTTCATATTTTCTAAAAAAAAATCAGAAACTCGTCTGCATGCTAAAGACAATAATATGTGCTGAAGACATCTTCCCGCTATTTTGTGATTAATTGTCAAAGCAATTCTTGCTAGATCTTGTGTAGAAAATGTCTTGTACAAGAAACTTGTTGTATGTAAACGAAGCCTTAGCTAGTCCCCTCTTTTACCATTTTACATTACATTTTACATTATAAGATCACTTGGGTAAAGGTCAAGGTTACAATGACTGCGTTTAAAACGGGTTGAGTATGCTTTATCCTAGGGACATGCGGCATTGAAATAGATGAGCCCTTTTCATTTTGAGGTCACTGGGTCAAATGTCAAGGTCACATTTTCCTTGTACATTTGTATTGTGTCAGATCATTCAAGAGAAAAATAAAGTGTATTCCACTTATCCGGTATACTAGTATTAGAAGTTTTATGATATTTGAATAAAAAAGTAGATCTACGACCTTTTATATGTTTGCTAAACATATCATGACTATCAGCTTTTATGGTTTAAAACACTGACACATAATAAGAAATAACAAGAATAACAGGGCGGTAATTATATATCTTAAACTAGTTATATAAGACTTGGGTGACCTCTTCATACACTAAGCAAAATGCAACAAGTGATCCAAATTCTATAGAAAGGTGTTAAATGTCACAGTTCAATGAAAGAAAAAGTAATGGATACAAAGGTAGACCAAAGTTGTGGGTGTTACCTCGTCTTTACATTTAAAAGTTAGATAAAGCGGCATTATCTATTCAAGCAGCTGCACTCAACAAGAGTTCAAGTCATGGTTTCGATTAAGGGTGATCAATAAAGAAGCTAACAGTCTGTATCTGACTGAAGTTTTTTTTAAATATCAAACTGGCAGGATTCAAAATCAAAATAAAAACTGAAACGCTCAGGAAATTACCTTCTTTAGAATCACAGGCACCTAGCCGTTGCGAGATCGAAGCCAGTTAGGTTTCCTAGAGGATTTGATGTCGTAGCTTGTACATGCAAGGTCGGTATCTGAGATACACTTCTATGGTAACTTAGATACCAGTTTATGGTAACTGTGATACCCGTCTATGACAAAATATATAAACTACCACATTGTCACTTATTGCTGATGCAGCGTTGTGTGTTTACTTTCAGGTCCATCGGACAGACAGTATTCTCTATATGGTCTGCATGCCTGTTTGTCTGTGTTTTGGTTCGTGTATTTTGCTTTGGTTCAGTTTACTTGTTTGTGCCATGATTTCCGTTTTTACATTGAGTCTTCTTTGAAATGATCTCTTCTACAACTATTCCCTCATTGTATTATTCAGCCGACCAATGACACATGCTAGTTTTACTTGATTCAGGCAGGAACGTAGAATATACAGTTGATTCTACGTTCCTGATTCAGGCTATAAATTGAAAGAAGCAAACTTTCATTTTAAGCCGATGGAAGCACCAACAACATTACCTGTTTATATCATGCTGTAGGTACTTTACTTATAATAATCTGTTTTTAGTAAATCGACTTCCTGTATAATATATATTGCTGATTGATGTCTGCTTCTCAGAAAAGTACACATGTATACCAATGTTGTTGTTTGTCGTGCTCGGTCGTGCGGGAGGTTGACACCATAGTTACCACTGAGAGGGTAATCCTTTATAGACTCTTGAAGAATCCTCATACCACATACATGTATACTGTAAAATGCGAGAACCTATCTGCTTTGTATATTGACCCCCACCCCTGCTCTTCAACGCCAGGCACCAGATAGGGCATTCCTGAACTAATTTGTAGTTTTAGCAGGCATCTAAAAGGCAACAACAAAATCTAACTGAGCAGTGACCGAGAGCCGGGTATCGCGTCTTTGTTCTAGTGGTTAGAATCACTGTAACTTCTCATTTATTGAGGGTCATGATTTCGAGCCTTGCAATCAACCATGTCTCTTCATATGAGAAAGTGGTGGTTTCTTACGGAGGATAGCGTTCTGACGATAGTTCTTCCCAGGGGCGTTGGATCTACAAATAACTGAAATACTTCAACGAAACGTGCGTTAAACCTAAAAATACAAATCATTCTCAATACTTGAACACGATTCAGTTTACCATAAGACGCTAAAAATAAATTGTTCGTTTTAAGTTGTATGATTTTCAATGCATAATTCATTAATGTGAGAACCGAGTACACATAACAAAAGTAGGTTTTAACACTCAGAGAACAATGTCTGAAAGTGTCCAATTCAGTCAGAGAACAATGTCTGAAAGTGTCCAATTCAGTCGCTCTCTGTCTGTAAATACAACGATATAACGCAAGCATTTAATATTTCAGTTTCATGTAATGGTTAACAACTGACTCACCATATATGGCCAACATATGCGGGTCACTGTCAGAGGCAATTTGCAAGTATGCAGCAAAATACAAAAAGTAATAAATTAATGGATGCATTGCTATACATATAGACACTTCATGAGCCTTAAACTTTAACATAATAGGCACTGTATTAAAAGTAAATTAATCCTATAAGCTTTAACGTCACGTTAGAACTTGCCTTCTACGACAAAATGTTTTAATAGATGATGTTCTTTGTTACCTAGAGATGTTTACAATCCGTAATTTAATGTACATATGTACCTTTAAAAACAAATTCGTTGACTCTCTTTTTACCATATGACGATGTTATTGTATTGCTTCATTAACCTTATTCGTTCCGCTCTCCAGTTTGACCCTTTTAATGGATCTGATATATTCGAGAAGAACTATCCAAAACCACCCCACTGAATCGATTAGACTATTGATTCAAGTCCCATGATCACTTTGAATGTTAGAATTTCTTGTAGCACTTTTTTACCAAGAAAGATTGGCCGTTAATTGTATAGACAAAAATTCCTTACGTTGATCGAAAGACCATGTTATAAATAAGGCGTAGTATTATTTTTCCAAATAAAATACGTTTTCAGAGAACACCTTTTTGTGAAGAAGTCACATCAGTACGAAAAGAACAAGTGATCATTGTTTTAGAATAAACATAACACAGTTATAGCATTATTCTATCAGTAAATTCATTTTATATGATGAAGTTCAAAGCGACCATGGCACTTTTATAGATCTGACTCCCCTACAATGTGGAAAATGGGACAAATAGGACATGACATGACTATTTGTCATCAATATGTAAATAAAATATATTTTCCTATGATAATTATTATACCAATTTGTCACTCTGGTATACACTACAATTGAACTATTTATATTATAGCCCATCCTTTGGAAACACATACTCTATACCTTTTTTCTATACATGTAGGGCTATAGATCTAGGCTATAGTGCTTTTTTTTCAATGTAAAAGTCAGTTCTATATTTGTATTCATATATACCACGATGAAGTTGTCAAGGTATTTGTTTGTATACTATAACAAGACCTTATATACATGCGTATACCTTGCAATAAATAAAATTTGAATCTTAATAGAAAAATCTTGAATCTTGTGTAGAATCTCACACTCTAGGACATTTCTGTATGCATGGTAGACCCTATATATATCATTTACAGAATCGTGACTGGACCTACCCCGGATAAGCGCGCCTTTGATCCCCATGAAACAAATAATAATCGATTGTAATACGATGGTACTCTATATTCTGAATTCCTTGCGTCACTTGCTTCAAATGAAAGAACTTGAAACATTTATTATGATCAATAATTAACTGCATCCGTCCCACCAATACGTCCGTTTGTTTGTCCTGGCAACGCTGTTGCTATGATCAGAAGATTACTTCCCTTTACACAATGCGGATATGGTCTTGTTTCAAGGTAGATGTACAAATTACACATGTCGTACAGGTGTGCTAGTTAAAGTAAACACAAGATATTAGCGATTTACATACATCAGTGTGACAAATGGGTTAAATATTAACATTTCAGGTATGTTACTGATTTATCTAAAGAAATTATGTGTTATTTACTATTTTGAAATGTCATTATAACCGGTTGACCCGTACAACGTTATACGGGACAGTTAACAGGTTAACTATCCAAAGTGTGTATTGAAATCAAACTGGACACAACTGTTTATTATTTCCATCCGGCAAGTACTTAATGATATAAAGAGACAATACGTGTACTTTATAATACACTGTGGAAAGATAGCAACAGCAAGGATATTTTACACATTTCTACCCTGGTTTGAAGGGACAAAAGCATAAGTATTTTCATTCTTAAAACTGGGACAATCACTGCCTGTTTTGTGTATAAATTTTCCACATATTTCTACGTGTTTATCACATAAAGGTCGGTCAACTACCTAAATCGAGATTAATGAATGGCAGCAATTGTTCCACATAAAGGATTAAAACGTACATGTAATTTGTGTAATCGTTTCGTCCGGACATGTATTCTACTTTGAAAGAAAAATAAATATTGAAGAATTGGGTTGCCATAATAACCTAGAAAAATGTGTATTGGCAGTGGTTTTATTGGTAAGCTAAACGGAAAACTTCGGACTTTTACAGTAAGTAGGAATTGATTTTGCTGTCTATTTTGTTTTATTTGTACAAATCATAGTTAATTTAATCATATCGTGTTGGAAATGGCCCAGCTTTTAACCGAAAGAAAGTAAATTATAAAACAATGATGACGCAAATCTAAAAATACACATGAAGGGTGCTTCGGATAAAATATCGACTAGTAGCTAAAGACACACCCACGTGTTTGACGCGAACCTCAAGACACAAAAGTCACACAAGAATTGTCTTTTCTTCGAAATTGTAAATGGTGATGCCTGAAGCACAGAGTTGCCTGAAAACTGTGAGTTTCTGCATTCCAATGATCTGGTTGATATAAGATTATATTTCACTGCAGTATTTGAAATCTGAAACAAAGTCTCGTCTTCAAAAGACTTGAATGCAGTATGCATGGAAATTCACATTAAGAACTGCTCAGTTTATTGCGTCAGCATATTCATATAACCATGTTCACCATATTTTAAAGCGCTCCTTCTCTTCACCTGTCTGTTAGTGTATGTCGTCTGTAATCTGAGAACTACTAGTGATAGAGCCTATGACCCGTTTCACCACTTTTGCAAAATTGAGCTACACGTTTATTAGTGTGTGTTTTGATGTATATAGTTGTAATTACAATTAAGACTTGCAAAATGTCATACTAAACGTTCTTCGTTACATGAAATTTAAGAAGAAATGTTTGTCGGCCTTACCCTCGAACTATGTAGAAACTACATGTATTTATTTATACCAATTAGCATATTCTCGATTGCGAAACAAGTTCTTCCAATTATATTTATCGCCCTCGAGACTCGGCCTATAGCTCTAGGAGAGATAGAGGCAACGTGCACATTGTTATGTCTTGCCTAATTACACCGGCTCCGACATTGATGTACATTTAGACTGATTACATGTATAGAGAAATAACTTTAAAATATAGTTTGATATGCGGATATATTTTTTCTGTACGTGAAGTCAGCCTATTTAATAAAGCTTTAAAAAGTTGTTTGTACACAAGTAAACAACAGGAGAAAGTTCGGTCTTCCATACAGCGTTAGACATGATATAGCCGGGATCAATAAAACTACAATTGTGCAAAATTTCGACCCAAAGGAACTGTTTAATACCTTATGAGTCATTATACAAAATATGAACAGGTCGTCGTGTAATTAACTGATAAGGAATATGACAGGTGGGTCCGCCTGTTTGATAACCTACATCCTGGTAGATTACCTGTACCATCTCAAATCCCTTTACAGTAGTCAGTACTCTTGAGTCCGATTTCAAAACATTATCTGAAAGCTAAAAAACGTGCATAAACGATCGTGAATAAGATAGGATTTCTTCGTCTTTTTAAGTGAGAACTGAACAGAAGGATATGAATACTAACATAAGACGAAATGTTTTGGTACAAATTGGCTTATATATGACAACTAGATGTGTGGACCACTGTATGTGGTTTTCCGTGTGTGTGTGTGTGGGGGGGGGGGGGTGTCTATTATTATGTAAACGAAATACCCTTCAGAAGAACGGGATGTCAGTGGCTCACAGGGTACAACACACCGGAATCCGCACGTGCCTCCTGCATTGGTTCTATAGTAACTGAGAACCATCCAAAGAACATTCCTGTAACGTATGGTTGAAAGCAATGGGCTTTAGGGGTTTCGTGTTAATGGCAAATGTGGACGAACGGTGACAGGTTACCATGACTCACCCTGAGCTCACATGGCCAGTTGAGCTTAAATGCTCTTTCCCCTGTGTCATTTTAATGCAGTGTACATAGAGATTTTTGTGCCCCTGTCTTGTCTTGAATTGAATGAAACTATGCAGGAGTGATTGGTACCAAGATTAGTTATGTTATAAGTCTTATAATATGATAGTAAGGCGCATGTCCTAAGTGCTAGCGGTGTGCGGGCGGATCGGATCGGATGGGGGGGGGGGTATTTATCACCTTCAGTGATAGTTTTAGTTGAAACATATGCCGAACTAAAAATATTAAGTAAATATGCTAGGTGATCTAGAGACAAGTTGTACTTTTAATAGTTGACAGTCATTGGCTTTCTTTATAGTTCTCCCACGTCACGTTAATTTGTTAACTAATCAATGCTATATGAATAATTGATTACTCGATTGTTACTTTGTAAGTGCCTGCTCTCACGTGGACGGTCAATAAGCAAATTTTACAAATCATAAATGTATTCGCCAATTAATTAATCGGAACTGATACAATTAGGAAATTAAAAATATTTCTCTGGACGTCAGCATTGATTGAAACTGATATTGATGTAGAATAAATTGAGTGTAGTTAATATATCCCTGCAGTGATTTGTCGATATAGGACATGCTTGAAGAGCACTTTAAATGTCTTAATTTGCAATGATATATTTCAATACGGTATTGAGTGAACTTAACTACCTCGTAATACATATGTAAGAGCCCAGACAAAATGCAGGAAACATTTTCATGTTGATTTTCGCCTTGTATTCAAATATGGCCGAACGGTTAGTATGCATGTTTTGTTAGACATATTCTGGCTCACCTGCTGGGCATGACTGGTAGCTCGGCGTAAATGGTAGCTGGGCATGAATGGTAGCTGGGCATGAATGGTAGGCTAAAATGATCCTCTCGTCTGTGTACCCATAGTCAACAAATAAACTGTGACACCTCCAGGCCCAGTTTTTGTTCAGTTATACTGAAACTAAATTGATATGAAGAAACTCGGTCAGCTGGTACTTTCATGTATTTGGCGAAGTTGAGCTTCCGAAGTCAGGTGAGCTATATAGGGCTTTTGCGATCCTCTAATTTGTACTTATTTTATATGAAACAATTGGTGTATTTAACTCTTGGTATTTTTGAAGTTGCGATTATGGCTTGAACATGCTAAATGCGGCGTATGCTTCTCCCTGAAAAAAAAAACCTTTATGGTTGTCTTTCATGAGTTCGAGCATGTTGTAACCATAGTGTTGTACGATATATTCAAATTGGCAATTGATTTTCTCCATGTGTACACGGAAATGTTATTTTGTACTCGGATAGCATGCAGCTCATACGCGGAAGATATTTTTCGTTATCAAATATTATTACAGCTTAAGTGTAGCAGTATGTTGACACGAAGGGAACAGTAGATTGGCCAGAAACCACATATATTTGATACGCTATAGGGTATTTTTGAGAAAAAAAAATAAAGGGACATTTAGGAAGTAGAGTTATGTACGACATTTTCAGGGCAATAATGTTAAAGGATGTATCCACATTACATCCTAGCGACCTTTGTTACAGCCATCATAAGTGATTATGAGATATAATGCTGTTGTACTTACCGGATTCCTAGGTAATCTTAACATAATTCCTTTCGGGTCTCTGGTCTAATCCCCTATGCCTGGTAAGTCTCAATGTGCGCCAGTGTGTAAAACATGCTTACATGAACATGAGCGATTAAGTCTGCGACGTAAACAGTTCGACTTTTTATAATGCCGAGCCGAGCAGTACGTCTATATATTACGGATTTCTTACTCATATTTTGACAAGTTTATTGTAAACGTCGTTTCAGATTGTGTGATGGTTGTTTCAGATTGTGTGATGGTTAGTTTCAGATAGTTTGATGGTCGTTTTAGATAGTGTGATGCTTGAGATAGTATGACGGTTGTTTCTGATGGTGTGATGGTTGTTTCAGATAGTGTGATGGTTGTTTCAGATAGTGTGATGGTTGTTCAAGATATTATGATGGTTGTTTCAGGTAGTGGGATGGTTGTTTCAGATAGTTTGGTGGTTGTTTAAGATATTTTGGTGATATGATGGTTGTTTCAGATTGTAAGATAGTGTGCAGGTTTTGTATCTTTTCAGGTTCTGCAGAAAATGTTGTGGGTTTTTTTTTGGACGAGGATTCCGTTATTTCCCTTCTCGATTAAGGTGCTGTATTACTCATGCGGCAGTAAGATAAGAGTACAGTTAATATTTGTTCAGTATTTCAAAGTTTACAAACATGTCAACTAAGATAAAACTGATAACGTCTGCGTGCTTCTATATATCTGCAAGTAGATTGTTTGAACTATGTTCTGTCCTGCCCTGTCATTTGTATTTTGGATGACTTGTATATTTGTTTGCGTTTCATTTCTGTAAGTGGCATTTACTTACAATGATAATATTATAATTCAGATTGAAGACATTTAAGATTATTTCCGGGATCAAATAGTTTTTGTTTGTTTTATATAATTCAGTGAAGGAGAGTTTAGGAGTCCTTCTAACGTGCGTTGCCCCGTAGAGAACTAATGTGGCAACACAATATTAAAATGATCATGACAGTTCTGTATAGTCTCAATTTGACCCTTGCGCTCCGGACTTTTTTCAGCCATCGGAACATTCACGACTCAGTGCTCGAAATCGGACTGAAGTGCCCTCGCTGTATACGTGAAACTTATACATGTATAGGTAGTTAGCTGTTAAAAAAAACACCATAAATCTAAAAAATCTAAGAAACTTGCCATGCACTCAAAGCTGGATGTTTATGATATGCACTGAAGGAAGTATGCTCTTGTTAAAAAAAAACGTCAATATTTTACATAGAAACTATGAATACAACTTTTATTATTACTTTTCTTTTGGAGATGTTAAATTTTTGTAGAGTAGGTACATGTATATGCATGTACATTAAGCAGGCATTCCAATCATTAAATTGTTTTATGCAATAACTATCAAGAAAATCCAATTTTAACATGTTTGTTTTAATCGCTTACTTTTATGACACTAGCCATTGCAATGAGTGTGGACTTTTACACATGGGGTCAAATTGTAAGTCATTGTAGACTAATCGAACATCGTGGTCTGAAAGGATTATGTTTTGAAAAGGCTACGTGTTTTGACCAGACATGTCTTTCATAATATAATCCCTGTTACCATAAATACTTAAGAGCGGATAATATAAAAATGTATAACTCTACTGTACAGGTGTCTCATGTTTAAGGTAACTTAGTAGTGGCAATAAATATTTATGCTTTGATTTATTGTTAGAAAACAAAATGAAATTGTACCTAATCCGGGTATATGAATATCTTTCCAACAGGCTTTATGAAACATTATGTTACGTGCACTAAATATATTGCTAGAATGCTAAAGCATTTTTACCGTCATCAAATTATATCAGCCATGCACGAGTTTTGGGAATTAGAGGCGTCACACTCTTCTTTAAATCAGTTTTTGGCAGAAGTAACACTGTTTCACTTTGTTCTAGATTTCAGACGATGAAACATGCATGTCACAATACTACAGTAGACTCGTAAAATATTACAAGATTGTATTTACTTACAAGAATTACCCTTCAAAACTTCCGTATCGAGTTATGGTTAAAAATGATACTGAAAGCGCAGAACATGCTTTGAAAGAAAAACGTAAAAACGAGTTGTGCTGAGTTATAATTAAGATATAAATAAAAAATTGTAAAAAATTACCGAACCGAAAAGATGGATGTTCAATTTTTCACTTGGATAGTGAATAGATATTCTCACATATGTTCTCTTTATTCAATGGGAATAAAGCTGTCATACAGATATATGTATTTTGATGATAACTTTGCCCATGTGCATTTTATAGTACATATCAGCTATTATGATGGTCATATTGAAGGTTAACATCACTTTAAGTTAATGTTCCATGTGCTTAATCATAAGAATGTGTTGTTAAAACCACTGCAATCGTTGTTCATACGAATTATTCGCATCATAAATCATATATGTAAAATTTTAATTGCAACTTAGGAATTTTAGGTTAATGAAGATTGAAGAAACTTACTGACAATACACAACGTGAAGCAACACATTTTTTATTCTAATGCCGTTGAATATCTGAATGTCACCAAAGCAAGAAAATAAGTACATTCAATTTGTATAAACTTAGGTAAATGTCGGCCCGGGTTGAACTAACAATTTTTTCTGTAATCCTATCAAATTATTTCAACTGGTACAACACACCGGAAGCCGCATGTGCCTCCAGCATTGGTTCTATAGTAACCGGAGCTAAAATGCTGGTTCCTATATCAGAGAAGTGATTGATTAAATCATACGCAACTACAAACTGTGTGAAGTGTTATGGAGAGATCCCATTTTGTAATCGAGCTAAAGCTACGACGGGTAGCATTTCCAATACACAGAAAACACAAATCGAAACGTGAATTAGGTAGATGGAAAAACTTGCATAGTACGAAATTCCTGTAAAAACAAGTTTTTCTAACGGTAATAAAGTTTTGCACATACTTTTGTAAATGAACTAGAACGGGCTATATTGTTTCTGTAAGTTTCTAAGTTATTCTGTTTCCATCTTTTTAGATGCCCAGGATGAAAGGAGCTGCAGTGCAATGTTGCATGTGTATCACGGGGGTGTTTATGTTCCTGGGAGGCGTGGTGATGCTCGCTACAGGAATAACCTTAATACTCAACTATGGTTTCTTTGACGAAGAACTTCTTCCACCAGATCTACAAAACGAAGAGGGTAAAAAAACCGTCGGAATCATTCTGACATGTTGCGGTTGTTTTGCCATTGTTATAAGCGTCATAGTTAGTGTTTTATACTTCTGCAGTCAATCTAAATCACCCGCCATTACTCCAGATGATCTGAATAGAATTCCGACAACCGGTCGCAACGCCACACCAGATAGTCTGAACAGAAGAGCCGACCGGTCTGACAGACGTGTGTCAACTGGCACAAAAATTAATCCAACATCAAATGGAACCGCAAGATCGCAACCTGCCAAACAAATTCCAGGCTCAGCGGAAGTAAAACTTCCAAGGGCTTATAAAAAAGGAAGACATCGGAAAAACCCGCGACATATTAGAAGACTAGAAGAAATTAAAGAACAAGACGCTATATCACGAAAAACAGTGGATGGGGCGTTAATAAATGAAGGTTTTGAAGATGATTATCCAAGAAGCGGATCGTTTTCGAGTGAAATGACACTAGAGGATCAGAATAGGCTTCCTAAAGTTATACTTAATGACTATGACAATAGACCACCAAGTGCCAGCAGCGTATCAACGTCGCTTACTAGTGATAACAGTAATTATAGAAACTTAGAGAATGATAAATCTAGGCGAGAGATACAGTTCCTTCCAGATTCTGTTCGATATAATGGCGAATCAGTGTCTAAAGATAGTGCCTCTCTGGAACGTTATGACGAAAGTTCTCTTATCGACAATAGAACGGCCGATGAGTGTTCATTAACTAGTGACAATCTTAAATTTTTTAATAGTACCACACCTTCGCAAAATAGTGATACTGTCGGTATGAGTTCCGCTGGCGGAATGAGCTCCGAGGGTCAGGGTGGTGCTGCTCAAACATATCTACCGGAAATACCCGATTCAGACGGAAGTATTGTCAGTTATAAAGCGTCATACAACACAGAGTTGCACGGTGAGCAGACGACTGGTAGGATATCACCTCAGATTGGTGACGTAGAAATGTTCACAACTGTCAAAGCTCAAAAACAGGACTCGGAATGCAGCTAGTATTTCTTTGTTTAGAAGTGGTGGTTAATTACGCACGCCTTCAACTAGACTGCTGATATCCTTCAAGAATTCTCGAACATTAAGCGCCTTTGTATAAAAGGAGTAAGACCTGATTTTTCTTCTAGCAGAAAGGGATATGCAATATGACATAAAAGTTTAGCCTGATACAATGCAAATTGTTTTAACTGGATATTGTATGAAAGTGCTTCATCTACCGTGATTATATGCAAGGTTGCTGTTTACACCAACTTGATAGTTTCGTTACATCAAACCACAGTGCCATTTTCGTTTTTTTTCAAGATGGTTATAGCGTGTATGTAGGCCTACTCTGGTGTTAGAGTGAATACCAGGTTAAACCACCTCCTACATGACTTGCAGACTCTAGGAACAGCTGTACATAGTGTTAAATTATGAAAATAATAACCATAATAAGATACACAAGCTTATATAACTGTGTTTCCATGGAAACAGTTATGATGGGATCTGTGCTAGGAAATACTTTGGCAGGGTGTTTATTTGTGTTATGAAATTGTTTAATTAGTAGTACTTGGATGTAAATTTTCTATAAAGGAAATTGGTATTTGTGGTTCCAGTTTGATGTTAGTGTATTCTGTATACATCTGTGTACATTCTAATTGAAATCCTGCCAGACAATGCAAGACATTCCATTTTAATCGTATACTCAAAACTTTGTGGATCTCGTGGGAGTGTGTTAAATATACAGATTAAAAGGTTTTGTGTACTAGCTTTAGGTCCGCAGAAAGGTTCTGAGACTGTACAAGCCGTCCTTTGCACTTTTGAGATAAAAGTTAAACCTTGGAAAAAGTATAGGCACGTAAATCTTTATTGAAACCAAGTAGATGTAACCGTGATAAATAACCTGCAGTTAACGGACATTTTTAACTGAAAACAACAACGGGGTTCATGCATGCATAAAATAGTATTATATATTCCCAAAATGTCACATCTAACTGCTGTGTTTTTGAAAACACCTAACAAGACGCCAAAAGTAAGTTGATGAGTACTAAGCAAACTATTTGTTGTAGTTTTTGTGCCCTTTAGATTTCATTGAAGCTGAGAACTTGATGCTGCTCAACGTATTATGTTACATTCTTTCATTTGTGCATGTTAAAGATGACAGAAGTTCTTTTATTGTAGCTTTAGTTTCGATGTTTGTGAATTTATAAAAATTGTGATATATTGTATTTAGAACAATCATGTAAGGTATAAGGTGTCCGTTTTGTAGTATATATACATGACTGTGTTGTGAATCTACGATAAGTTACATGTGGGTATAATAATACTAAGTAGATTTATGTAGGCAGTGGCTAGCTAACCGAAATCGCGTCTCTAGACAATGATATTGTTGAATTTGATATATATATACAAATGCATATAATTTATGCCGATAATGTGAAAATGGTGGCCGGAGGATGCTGGGAAAAATCAAATCAAATCAAATTTTATTTCATGTCGGTATATCAGTACAATAAACATTAGCCATGCATAGCTATTGACCGACTATTGACGCTTTTATCACAGGAGAAAAATGTTAACCAACGTTAGACTTTTGGGGTTTGAGTTAACAAAGTAAAGTTTACACCATTATATACCGTTTTACACCATTATATAAATTCCGGTTTACTAATAACGTTGTTTAAAGGACCGATTCCGGTTCGCTAGCCACTGCCATTTGATATAAACAAAATTCAATACCGTGACTTGACTACTTACCTTGCTACAGCTACTAGTCTTTCATTATGCTATTGATCAATGCTATCATATCAAGACTAACAATGAAACTTTATATTTGTATCAACAGCACGCCTAAATCAATACCTCTTCAATTATTCAGGAATATGAGATTTGAACATTCCCGTGTCGTAGCTTAAGTTAGTTAAAGACATATCAAAGTTTCAATGTGGTTATAACATTTATAGATCAACTTTAGAAGCTTAGATTGAGGTTAAAAAAAACTAATGTTATAGAAATACTTAATATCCGTTCAAGCGTTGTGCATCGTATAATAAACAACGATTTGGAGTTGTGAACCACAAAGACCGCAGTCCTTAGCAGTTTGTTACTGAGTTTCAGAATGAAAAGAAGTTGTTATTAGGTGATAAATGCTTGAGAGGATATTGTTTCGATTCTAACATGACCAAATATCATGAAGAGAGAAAAAATGCAGTAGGCTGTTTACTACGCGGACATTTACATAGCGTCACATGGCACAACATTATGTGTGTCAAAACGTTGTTCATCGCAAAATTTTCAATGCTTGATATCTTTCTCTTTTTAAGTGACAAATGAATCGAGGTATGTTAGAATAAATTAATTTTGTTTGTTCATCTTACGCAGGACAACACTTATTCGTGTTTCAGGAGTAAAATATCTGACTTCCATGAAAAAAGAACATTAAAGTTCATATATTTACATTGTGTTCCCCACTTTCAATGTAGCATTCTTATCACTTGGATTTGTGATGTATTTTGGTATTATCTTTCTTCTTTTCAAATGGGCTAAAATTGATAAATTGTTTACATTGACCCTTTCAGTCTGTTCTGGATTTATTTTGTTCTGGTCGTACGTTTTAAAAGGCACGCTTAAAACTGACGCTGTTCTTGTACATGTCAACTTTTAAGTAAAGTTCTGTACACATATGTGGTCTAAAGTAGCTGGCAAACTGTACAAACAGGCATGTATAACAATGAAACTTCGTGTCAGTTTTAATTGTTTTGTGGTGACATGATGCTTCCTGGTGATATGGTGCTACCTGGTGACATGACGATGTCTGTTGACATGACATTACCTGTTGACGTGACGCTACCTGGTGACATGACGCTATCTGGTGACTTGACGCTACTTAGTGACATGACGTTACCTGGTGACATGACGCTATCTGGTGACATGATGGTACATGGTGACTTGACGTTACCTGGTGACATGACGCTATCTGGTCACATGATGCTACATGGTGACATGACGCTACCTGGTGACATGACGCTACCTGGTGACTTGATGCTACGTAGTATTCAGCAAGTTTCAAAAGGAACGGCTTCACTCGTTATCCATTGTTGTAATAATTCAATAATAACTTTGACCAAGATCTGGTGGTAGGCGATTACTAAAAACTTTTCTCTTGAAGGGAGAAAATGATATCCAGTGACTGCGTCTTTTTTTTTTTGATATTTATTTTTCTGCATGATATAATTTCATAAAATATTTTACAATCGTAGGTCTAGGTATATACCTATTTTGTTCTTGTATGTTTTATGCTGTTTTACAGTCTGCTCAAATCTTGTATCTCCCTTTATAACACGCAACAATGTTTGTTGACGTAGCCTTTTACAGTGCACATTATGTTTGTAGAAATGTGTTTTGGTATGGTACGTGGGTGGGGCTTAGATAAGTCCCTACATTTTATATAACATAACACAAACATATCTTTTATTTGGCATAAAATGACATTTACATTTATAGCCAGTTTCAGAATATAATTGGGTGGAGCAAATAACATGACAATGAAATGCACAATATTTTCAGAGAAAGTTTCTACCAGTATATTAGCCTGGTCGCAAGGCCCTGAAATAACCCTTTTACTAATAAATATTTCAATTTTTTGTTTAAGAGCCAGTCTAAACTACCCCAGTCATATAAAATAGACTGCAAATAGTGCATGAAATATAGTACATGTATAAAGAAAAAATCCCACAAATTTTATCACACTAGTAACTAGTCTACCAGTTTTGTCAAGAAAATATCTATCACATATTTTTAGAAAGAATTAGTTTCATATGTATGAAAGTCTGTAGTCTAGTTAAAACATATTGTCATATACATGTTCTATTGTATAGGTAAAACTGATAATGACCTAGGACAAGATTTTTGTTGTTGACATGGCCACCTGTACACTTCTTTTACAAAACGTTGCAATTAAATAAAACCAGAACCCCTGATATACTGTTTCAAACTTTCACCAAATATAGACGTAAATTGTGTTTCCAAAATACATTTTTTTATTATCATACCTTGTTTAGAGATAAAGTAAGTAAATATAGCAGTAATTAAGAGTCCATATGCTAACATGTTTTCGTGTTTGAAATGTTGGTGGCAACACGAATAGGTAATGATGGGACAAACTGTATGGTGATCATGTACTTGGATAACACCACAACCACACTTTAGTTTCCATAACTTGTATTGTTATTTTTTTCCCGATGATTTTTGTTTCATGTAGGTATATGTTTTCTCATAGTAACATAAGAACTAGAAATGTTCGAAATGGTAAATGGGTTAAGGAGGAATTTATACTTAGTTGATCTAAGTTTAACCAGTGATTTAACTTGAACCAAAACACATTATTTAGTCATCGTCACATCATACTTACATATTCGTACGATCATGTACCTAGTTTATACAATAACAATTTTGTTCATATTTTATTTCTTGACCAATCAATGCAAGACATGTTGACAATGCAATTTTTCTTCTGCTTTACTTCCAGCAAAAGTGTTTGTAGAATTTAGGCAGTGTATGTATTATATCAATATTCCGTTCACACATTTTCTGACTTGAAAAAAAAACAACAGCAAAAGCAGGGAAATATACCACAGCAAGTATTTATATTTTTCTGTTGCACATATCAGTCGCGTTCTGATGAAAATAAACCACCAGTACACCAAAAATAGTAACTGTAATGTCACTGTATTGGCTTATACCATTGTTGAATGCGATCAATGTATATTTTAAGCAGTGGAAACTTAAGGCATGGAAAAGGTGTCTTGTTTACCTTTCGTTTCAGTTACTGTAAAATTGGTCTTTATTACTTTCATGAAACTGGTTTCATATTATAACTTTACGGTTTTGATTTCACTAAAAATCAATTTTTTGCGTGAAAAATCTCCTGTTTGGCAAGAATTACAATTGTAATTGGCTTGTTGTAGTTACTTTGGTTACATGTTTCAAATATTTATAAAAGCGTTACAGCTAATATGGCTTCAAGTCCATCATGTGTATGTGTATTTTGAATGCTGTACGGGCGCCTTTTCTGTGATGTATAAATGTGGATATAATTATTTTGTAAACTGTTTATTTTTGTTATGACGTTGAAAAATTAGTTGATGTTTTTGAATGTTTACTGTATTACTAATATACGATAAATTACATTAAAGCTTTGTTCATTTTCTGTCTTGTGTTCTTGTATTGTATAAAAACAATATGTCATGACGGTGCGAATATTACAGTACCAATCTATTAATACAGATAGATATTGATTA
This sequence comes from Saxidomus purpurata, assembly GCA_022818135.1. Lineage (NCBI taxonomy): Eukaryota > Metazoa > Mollusca > Bivalvia > Venerida > Veneridae > Saxidomus > Saxidomus purpurata. The sequence continues at coordinate 36,188,649 of JAFMSR010000002.1, forward strand.
ATTTGATTGTTACAATGGGTTTACGATAAGTTAAGTCGTCACAAATTGTTTACGCCCACAACCGTGACACTAAACGGTTATAATAGTTTTTCTTATTAGCTTCTTCTGACCGATATATAAAAGTGCTTTGGCGTGTTAATGTCACGAAGACAACGGACACAACAAACGTATATACGTATTTTAAAGTTTTATCCATGGTACCGGATAATCCACATGACCAACGTAAACTAGTTTCGGGGAATAGTGCAAGATACAGAACGCGTCCCAGTTCCATTGACATGCCCGATGTCCAGCAGGTGACATTCACCAAGGTCAATGTATGTGATATATCTTAAATAATATTCATCCGATCGTCACCAAATTTGGTCAAATTTGAATAGGTATTATGTTCGATAACCAGCCAGGATCTTGGAGTGCGGCTATTTCACTGCAGCCGGAAGCACTATCCATTTCTCAACTATTTAAAGCCTTTGCAAGGTATTTTTCGAACTACACGTAGATCTCAAATAATACTTCGATCAAATTCAATAATATCACCTGCATCCCATTAGCAAGAGGAATAACGGTCACTTCCACCTCTCTCTCGATCTTCGAAATGATTTTGTCTCATCTATTTATCACCCTCATTGCTTCAATCGTTTTAAGTGGTATCATTCGATAAAATTGTCAACATACAACTTAAGTTTTGAATAACCTTTCATTTACCATATACAAGACGAGTGTAGTGTGTGTGGTACTTTAAATTTACCTTTATGAGCGAATGAAAACTGACAACATATTAAAGGTACCTTACTTACGTCCTTATATTCTATAATTTATGAATTTGATAGAGTTATGTTTGCGAGAATGATAACGTTATTTCGAGGAGGCGTAGTTATGACGTAATTATTCGAGTCAACAGTACACTATCTATTTTGTATAATGGCACATTTGCTCTGTTGCACTATTGTAACTTTCTCTATTGTAGATAGATCATTGTGTTCTATTACAGATAGATCACAGTTAAGATGCGCTCCGTACACAGCGCACATTATCAGAAATACACTGCAGTGTTTTTATGCCCCCGAAGGGTGGCATATTAAAATCGCTCCGTCCGTCTGTGCGTCCGACCTTACATTTTTCGTGTCCGGGCTGTAACTTTGTCATGCATTGAAATCTTTTGAAATAAATTGGCACAAATGTTCAGCGCATCAATGTGTGTTGCTTGCAAGACCCATTTCTCTACCTCAAAGGTCAAGGTCACACTTAGAGTTTGAAGGTAATAGAATCCTCTATATATCCGGACTGTAACTTTGTCATGCATTGCAGGATTTTAAAATAACTTGGCACAAATGTTCAACACATCAAGACAACGTGTCGCATGCAAGACCCACTTCCCTACATCAAAGGTCCAGGTCATACTAGAGTTTGAAGGTAATGGAGTCTTGTATATATGCATACATTTGTGTCTGGACTGTAACTTTGTCATGCATGGAAGGATTTTAAAATTACATAGCACATGGAGAGGACACAAACGTGAGACACCTTTTTGCGGACATTTGTCACTTGTGAGGGACAGCTCTTGTTCTATAGATATATGCAGTAGCCATTATACAAACGTTCTAGTCTCGACTTCCCCGGCCTTTAATGTTATGACACGTGTTTGTACAGAATGCTGATGCTAAGTGACCTGGTATTTCTGATGGAAAGCCTGAGTGACCCGGCATTATGTACATAGCTACACCAATAAGAGTGAAGAGTTTCACATCAATATTGACTGTTGAAATCCGTAGTTATTAACATGTACTGTACAACGAATTATGGCCAGTGTAAACATTAAAAATGTCTGTTTTCGTTTAACTAATGTTTGGCAATGGGGAACATTCGACTTATACTAGTTGTTTATTTTACGACGGTTCTGTTTAACAGCACGACACTGCGATTAAAAGCTGCTATCTGATAATTGTTCTAGTCACGTAACAACTCCATTTTCTTGCTATTCATCTGATTGTAGATTTCAGACGTGGGCAGGAATCAAGATATTTAATTAATTCCAGCAGTTGAATCTTTGACTGCATCTAAATTAAAAATAGACGCAAGATTTGTGTACCAGTATATAAAGACTCGGGATGACCTGCGACAAGTGAAAACATTTGGTTACGTGCTGAACTGCATTCGAGTTAGCTTAAATCAGTTACATGACTTTAAAGGTTGTTAACTAAGTGATATGCATTCAGTACAAGATTTCATAAATCTTAATATATTCATATCAGTATTCAGATCTATATATCAAAAATAAAATAATTCATACACTTATCTCTCAACAACGCATTTGACCTTGACCAAGATTGGCAATATGTTTACTAGAGTATAGTTATATGAAATTTTAACTAGTTTTGCACGCTGTCAGAATGTTTTAGTCGATGAGTTATGTATTAGATCTAGTTCTGGTTCGTCCCTATTCTTCAAGCATCGACATTTTCTGTTGTTTGTCTTCTCTCAAAATTTACGAAAGTAGCCCAGACTATGAAGCAAGAGAATATAGATGAGCAAGCCGTTAGCATAGACGGGCTAACGTATTCCGCAGAAGTTTTTATAAAGTATATTGGTATCATTTAGCCTACTGGTGAGCAGGAATTACTTGTTTTGTGGCTCGAGTGCCGCATATTTTTTTAATTGCGACCTGTGTATATATTGATGAACGCTAAAAATGCGTCTTTGTCTGTCTGTAAACTAGTCTTTTCCGTAGCCGAAAGGTAGGGGTCGCCGACTTATAATTCCCTATAATTGCGTTAGCTTCATGGGTTCAAGCCCTAGCTACGATCAGACTCTTGATGCCGCACACAGTCTTCGTTAAAAGCGTACTTTGCAATATTTCCTTAAACTAGATGGTATCTTTTAACATAACGCATACTACGGGGAAGGGAGGTAACTCGAAAATCAAATGTGATTTATTTCATGAGTTTTATTTAAGTTAATAATTGTATCACAGATCAATAAAAAAAATAGAAAACATATATAAATGCATGTTGAAAATGGACGGATAAAGAGAGAATAGTAGACAATTTTCGTAACAAACCGAGCCAGCGGCTTTGATACAAAAACCTGACACAAAGAACATTTTTTTCAAAGTTTTTCTGGTTACAAAACCTGAAATTTTTATATGTGATAGTAAAATCGTTTTGTTTCGATACGTGCATCAGTGTATACATTAATGCTATCGCATCAATATAAGTCGTTATCGGCATCAAGTAACGTACAACACTCTACAATACATTTAACTCTCGAGTCTAAAATAACATTATAGTATTTACCTGTTGTTAAGTCAATAGAACAAATCATACTATGAAACACGTTCCAGTTACTGACTCTAAAAAAACTTTTAAATAGAACATCTGTGTTAAATTACAGTTTATTAATGTCTTGCACTGTCGACAATAGTCGTCTTACGTTTTTGTCATCAGAATGCATGCACCTCTTAATGCCCTGAGTGTCACAGAAAATAACGCCGGGTGATTAACAGCTTTGATTGATAGACCGCAAAGGTTTCCTCTGAACTGACTTTGCACAGTCAGTTGTCAAGTACCTGTTGGTCTTGTGATAAAAAATACACTTCACGTTAGCTATGGATAACAAACAAGTAAGCCAAGATGGCTCTATATCGCTCACCTGCATGGCTACCATTAGCTATAAATAATTCAAGGTCAACAATAGCAGACAGTGTCAATTTTGACCTTGGGGTCATGATTTGAACATTCTTCGTAGGGGTCCACTACATAATACTACATTTCAAATGTCTAAGCTCTGGGCCTTGTGGCTCTAGACAAGAACAGTTTTGAAGTTTTGCCTCTATAAAGTGGCTCCCGGGCGTGGTATGTTTTGACCCTAGGTTATGATTCTAAAATCTTGATAGAGGTCCACTATGCAATGCTACATGCTAAATATCTAGGCCTTGTTGCTTTCAAAGAAGATTTTTAAGCCGTTTTCCTACATAAGGCTATGTAAAATCAAATGACTTCTGAGTGGGGTCAATTTTGACCAGGCGGTCATGATTTGTATAATCTTGGTAGAGGTCGACTGGCAATACTACATGCTAAGCTATATCTAAGCTCTATATAGGCCTTGTGGTTTCAAAGAAGATTTTTAAAGTTGTCCTTATAAAAGCAAATGTAAAATCAAGTGACCGGGTGGGATCACTTTTGACCAGAGGGTCATGATTTGAATATTCTTGGTAGAGTTCCACTATATATAGGCAATGCTACATGCTAAATATCTAAGCTCTAGGGCTCGTGGTTTCAGACAAGAATATTTTTAAAGCTTTTCCTATATAAGCCTATGTAAAATCTTGTGACCCCGGACGGGAGTCAATTTTGACCAGGGGGTCATAGTTTGAGCAAACTTGATAGAGGTTCACTAGGCAATGCAACATGCCAAAGTATCTATGTCCGGGGTCTTCCGGTTTTTGAGAAGGTTTTTACTATCCGTTGCAATGGCAACCGAAATTCTGCATGGAATTAATCTTTGAACAACTTTGATAGAGCTTCATGCAAGGAACATCCTTGCCAAATTTCATTAATATTGGCCCAGCGGTTTCAGAAGTCGTTTGAAAGAAACGGTGCAGGGACGACATACGACGGACGGTAAGTGGTCCTAATAGCTTACCCTGGCACTTTGTGCAAGGGGAGCTAAAAGTAACAAACGGACGAACATATCACAAGTATTTCACACACGCCGCAGGTATCACAAATTTTCAGTGAAAAATAAAACGTAGACAATGAACATCATACTCAAACCGTATTAAGAGTATGCTGGAAGGTTTTAAATGATGGGATGCGTCACCTGTTACAGTAAATGACCGTTCACGGACCGCTATCTGGACGGCTCCTGTGTGGTATTATCAGAAATTTCAGGTGTAATTGCTTCTTTGACATTCTCATCCTGGAAATGAACATGTAGATCATGATGGTGATGCTCTTCACCATCGTGTATCAAAACAGGTCGCACGCGCAGTTCCGGAAGTACTTGTCTAGCACTAGTTTCAGCAGTAGCACCGTCTGTATCGTCTGCTGATTGTTGTGACTGCTGTGACTGCTGTGACAAATTACTATGACGTTTTCGTCTCTTCTTTTTCTTTCGTTTCTTTTCAGGGAGAAAACTAGAAATATGGAAGAAAAAAAAAACGTATTAAAAGCCAGTGTTAAACTAAAAAGAACGTTTTCAATATAAAAAAACAATAACTTGAATCTATATACAATTATAATACAAAACGTTTAATGACAATGTCACAAAAGTGCATATACATATATATCAATCCAAGTATACACAAGAAATAAAAAGTGCCTTATGGTTTACGAAACAAAAAACAGAATTTTAAAGCATGCATAGTTTAGGACCTTTTTGAGGGAGAAAAATTCAATAACAAGACGGGAATAGATAAAATGAATAAATAAATAATATTAACAAGCTAACACACATTTGTAAGTGACAATATACATGCACACATATCCAGCATACATTTATTTCACCCAAAAATGTTCAAACCGAGCAGTGTCTGGTTTACATCTACACTGGACATTAAGTACGCTGCTGCATGTACTTGAAAGACGCAGAAGATTATAACAAATATACATTCTAGCATAAAATGTGCTGTTTTGGCCCATTTTGCCGGTGTTTTAACAGGAGAAAAAACGTGTGTTAACGGGGAGATTCACGCGCCGTTATAACCCGTTTTCATTTATGCGCAGTACAGGGCCATTGTAAACAATGGACCTGTCTCCCAAGTCTTACATGATGTACGGCGTAACAGTGCCGGGCTTAAAACCCGCTGGTGACGTCATAAATATGACGTAAACAACACGGACGTTGTCCCGCGCTAATTGAACGTCGCACCAGTAAGAGCGTTTCATTTTTATTTTTATGATTTTTTACTATGTATGCAAGTAGCTCCACGTTTTTTCGTGTATAACACCTGCAGAAACCCTCGGGATATGTTGGTGCCCTCGCCCTAACGGGCTCGCACCAACCACCCGGGATTCTGATATGTATAACCAAAAAACTGCGTTAACCTCATGCACATTTTCCGGACCTCGGCCAGGAACCATATGTTGTTTGTCCGTGCGTATATGTATACCAGCTATACATATGAAACTGTTCAAAACATATTTTCAAAATCTTCCTAACGTTCTGATAGATAAAACCAGTCAACCCGCCATTTCCCTATTTCATAACAGTATCTAATTTATATAAGTTTGGACTCCATAGTAGCCACAGTTTTAAGGAATAATTTCAAGACAGGTGTGTGTAACAAAGAGGAAAGGTTGAGCGGCAAACAAAGGCTTTGTTTATGAGAAACACTGATTATATAGTGTATGAATACATTGTAAGACGCTTGCTTCTGTAACAAGAGCTGTCCATAAGACAGCAAGCTCGACTATTGTGGGTGTTTGCTAATAAAACAAAACTTTTATCAGTATAATAGCAAAATAAAATTCTGCTAACTATTAAGTATAAACTAGGAAAGTTGAATCATAAAAAAGTCAAAATCTATCACTACATATTTATTTTTTGGTAAATTAATTGTTTGATACAAAATGTACCCCTGAACACTATTGCTAAGTTTGATATAACTACCATAAGTGGTTACTGAGATATGTGCATGATAGTACCTTGCCAAATTTTCAAAGTCAAACAAGGGCCATAATTTGCACTAAATTTAAACAAGAGTTACCTGTCTTGACTGTGTGACACCCCTTAAGACATTAACAAAGTTTCAAGTCAATATCATAAGTGGTTACTGAGATATGTGCATGATAGTACCTAGCAGGCACTACTTTAACCAAATTTTCAAAGTCAAACAAGGGCCATAATTTGTATCAAAATTATACAAGAGTTATCTGACTTGACTGTGTGACACCCCTAAAAACATTTACGAAGTTTCGAGTCAATATCATAATTTGTTACTGAGATATGTGCATGATAGTACCTAGCAGGCAAAACTTAACCAAATGTACTAGAAGCAAAACTTTAACCAAATTTTCAAAGTCAAACAAGGGCCATAATTTGTGCTAAATTTATACAAGAGTTATCTGACTTGATTGTATGACACCCCTAAAGACATGAACAAAGTTTCAAGTCAATATCACAAGTGGTTACTGAGATATATGCATGATAACTTGCAGGCAAAAACTTTAACCAAATTTTCATAGTCAAACAAGGGCCATAATTTGTACTAAATTTATACAAGAGTTATCTGACTTGATTGTATGACAACCCCTAAAGACATTAACAAAGTTTCAAGTCAATATCATAAGTGGTTACTGAGATATATGCATGATAGTACTTAGCAGGCAAAACTTTAACCAAATTTTCAAAGTCAACCAAGGGCCAAATTTGTACTAAATTTATAACCAATCTGACTTGACTGTGTGACACCCCTTAAGACATTAACAAAGTTTCAAGTCAATATCATAAGTGGTTACTGAGATATGTGCATGATAGTACTTAGCAGGCAAAACTTTAACCAAAGAAGCAACGCCGACGCCGACGCCGACGCACAAGTGACTGTAATAGCTATCCATATTCTCCGAATAGTCGAGCTAAAAAAGGATGGAGTAAAGAACTGGCAAGGAGCTGACAAAGGTTAGCATACCATGTTCTGCTACATTGTACTATAATCCTCTACCTAAACTCGGAATATAAATGAAAACACATTAACACACACACACACAAACACACACACGCACACATAGAATATAACACTGAAAACAATAATTCAAACCGGACAGCTTCTCCATGAGAGCTGTCCGGAGCAAAGACAACACCGGAAAAAAACATGACTAAACAAACCGAAAATGTGTGAATCTGCACAACAAAATAGATGACAATGTATAATCGTTTATTCTGCTGTTTCCCTGTTATTATCAGGAGCGTTTAAAGGTTTAGTTGAAATATTAAAATCATTATACAACCAAGCCTACGCTAAACTAAGCTTTAATTTTGCTTTTGAACTCTTTTATTTATATTTGGTCCCAATGAAATACCCTGTTTACTGAAATTTTATGAACGTTCTGCTATTATGCCATGGTCCGAATCATGTTTTAACATTACTCCATAACATGTTACTCGCAAATCAGATAAAATAGGCAGATGGACGAATTAAGAAACATTTCGAAGTCTATGGCGTATGAAAAAAACTGACTCTAAAATCTATGGACTACATTTATAGACTAATATCAAGCAAGGAAATGTAAAAAAAAAAACTGTGCTCAAAATAACAAAGCTTACTCCTAATCCCTTCTCCGATATTTTCGTCGACTTAGCAAATAAAAAACAAAAATCTTTGAAATAAGTGGTATGTCATAAACAAGGTAGTGACGTTGTGTGTTCAAGAAGTGATCGAAACATTCGAGAATATTTTCACCAATACTAAAATCTGTCCAACTCGACTACTGTGAAGAAGCCTACATTCGATTAAATTCGAATACGCACACTAAATATAGCTAATTTGGAATGCTAACACGGCCATAATCTTTTTTTTTCTGTATAGGCAAGAAGGAAACGAAATCTAAATGAAATCGTTGGGAAGAATATTTGCCGGTACGAAATTTAGTATACCTCTGGAATGAACACACTTGTACAAGTTTGCAATCTGATTAAAATCATCTCCTCAAAAACCGTACGCTATGAGGGCTTCGTTTCAGAAGATCGTGAACTTTAGTCAGATTGTACAAGTTTGTTATCTACATGAGATGAAGGAAACACGCGGACGGATTATGGATAACCTTTGGATACGAATGTGTAAAGTATATCACGAATGTTCAGCTATTATGTTCAGATCAACGAACATAATAGTGAAAGCTGATTGTTTATCTAGAAAGTGTAACTATACCCACATTCAGCTGTACTGCGCGCATTGGTGCTAGATTGAATTTTAGCTCCTCGACATTGAGATTTGATCTATGTTTCAAATGAAAGTCGAGTAGATCAAATGTTTGTCTGAACTTTGCAGCTTGACATTGAGAATGTATAACTTGATAAACGAATGTCGAGCTGAAAACAATGTGCAGTTGAAAACTGCAGTTCGACACTGCAAATCGAAAGCTCCAAGAATGCGACCTCTGCTGTTTTCCATGCCGAATTAATTTGAATGCAGGAACAGTACTGCGTTCTAAAAGATCTGACGAAGGGTGGGCCATATTGGCTCACTACTCTTGTCATTTCTCGAATGTTTCTGTCACGTTACAAATACAACACCTGGTGCAATGCACATCAATTACTTATGACATTTCTACATTTACAAGTGAATGTGAAATATGATTTATTAATACTATCAGTTACAGATTTGAAGTTGATACAGCTGCAAAAAAAGTACATGCAGAACAATAACTTCAGACTACGTGTTATGCTTTTCACTTAATCTGTTTCTCAACACTATCACCAATATTAATTGTAGTAATATATTAAATAAACAACAACAGTTTTACTCACGTTGTTTGTTCAGTTCCTCCATCACTTGACAAATCACGTGACCCAGAGGCATGCGTAGTTTCAGCTTCCGCTACAATTGTCGCTGTTACTTTAACCTGTCCCTGCATTGTTCTTGTGGCACTTGTGGTAAAGTTACTTTCGGGTATTTCTTTTGGTTTCGGTCTCATTTTTCGTTTAGTTCTTGAATCTATGTCCTCGTAAGACGGTGGCGGAGCTGGAATTCTAGCGTTCGCGTCCGATGTGGTGGCGTTGGTTGCATCATTTGAACTGTGTTGTCTCACTTCCTGTCGTTGACTAATTTGTTTGCTCTTTTTATCCTCACCTAATTTACCATTCGCTAAAAAATGTTTGTTTTTGTCTTTCGCAGTATTCGTTGTTTTAGCGTCATGAGTTGATACGACCCGATGTGAATTAAGATCGTGATGGCTCACCTTGTTGTTCAGTTTTGCATTGCTTGAGCAAAATACGTCATTTTCATACCCTAGATTTTTACTTCCGGCGATCATGGAAGATGTCGGTGTTAAATGCTGTTCGATTTCCGCGCTGATTACCGGTCTATAAAAACACTTGAGCAGTATACCGAAAATCAACATGAGCACAGCAAATGAAAGAATGACTATGCCAATGATGTGCCAAGCACCAAAAGTAGGAAAAGAACTCTCGTTGCCATAGGAACCAACAACTGTTAGCACTACTCCTGGCACGAGTAGAGGAATACTAAAGCTAACAAAGCATGGACCAAGCAACGTTTTGTAATCATGATACTCTATAATCTTCATCTTCAAACACCCTTGCTGCTGCCCTTCCTCGGACATGCCCGCGAAAATAGAAAGCTATGTGACTACTGAAATCTATGGGGTAAGTTCACATGTGTCCTGAAAAATAAGAAACACTTACATACTTATATGCAGAATGACATTATTTTCTTAATCAGTTGCTAATCTCTTACGTCGATAAAATCGTATAATACGGGAAACGAAAACTACTGTATTCGTCCAGACATAAACTAGGAATCATTTGGAACTGAGTATCACGTGTTCCGTTTTGCATGACAGCAAGTCAAACTCTTGCAAAGTCTTGAACTGGGCTGAAATTTCATAGCAGTGTCCACCTGTTCTTTTGACATCTCTCACGCATTAGACCTACCTTAGAATATTAACTTTATTATTTTAAACAAATCCTATCGGACGAAGAACGCTACATTTCCCAAGGTAACAGCACGTGTTGCTGGCTAAGGCGACAACGGCCAACGGGCGCCGTGCAAGTTGTCGCTATATGTATTTCCCACGGTAACAGCACGTGTTGCTGGCTAAGGCGACAACGGCCAACGGGCGCCGTGCAAGTTGTCGCTATATGTAAAAGTCTGGGAAAGTCTATTACACGATTTCAAGCGCCAGCTGTATATTTCTGTTTATTTCTGAATTAACTTATTCCTTTCTTGTTGCATTTTTGTATGCTATTGACGTCATACTTTTCTCTGAAAGTTTAACGTCATCACCATCACTGCAAAAAAGCGAACGAACGCACTGATATAGTCGGAAATGTCGAAAATAGTTCATATTTTTATTGATCACACTCTATAAAGTTTTGATGAAAAAAGCAAATGTAGTTTCTGCTACAATTAAATGTATTTGTAATCAAAATCCGATCCCAATGACAACAATCAATCTGAACGATCTATTCCCCGAAGTGAAATGTATTTTTTCATAAACTTTTTCGCATGCATGTAGGTGGCACGCAATGTTGTTAATGTGGGGTTGTTTTCACTCTGTTTCTATATACCCATTATCACTATTCTGAAACCTATATAAATCAATAACCCCTAGAGAATCACCAGTACAAAATCTTTTTGATGCAAATATAAAAGTAGTAGGGATCGATGCTGTTAGCACCATTGTATATAAAGTTTACGAGTTTCCTTTTAAATATTAATTCATCGATTATCTGTGAAGCCTACAACAGCTCTTTATTAAAACCATGCTATTAGTGGATAAATTATTAACATAAAACATTTGGAGGAATGCGGCATTGCGTGATATACTTATGACGGGGTCTGTGACCGGCGTATTACATTAAATATTGATGACAAGTATTTCAGCTTCATATTCTGGACTTATCCTAGAAATGACAATCTCTCAAAACTTTTTGCAGCCGTTCTAACGTTGTACAAATTGACTACTAACAAATTACTACATCTTAGTTGTAGTGGGACAAGGCTTCTGCGTGACCAGATACCCAGTGACCTAAGCTGATACGACTTGATTCGAATCCTACATTACATCTTTCATGAAGAATACATAGTGAACAATGGTGTATTAGAATAATTCAACACAAAGCAGCGAATTTATTGTTTTCCTCCCCCGACGAACGCTACATATATATGTAAGCATATAAATCTATCATAAATTATGTATCAATAGTTAGTACAAAATAAAGTTTTACAATCTTGATTTATAGCTACGATACTTTCAATTATGTATGTCAGAACTGAATAGTACCGAGTTTACAGGCAGGTTGTATATGGGGGACAAAAATAAATATTTACATGGAGGACAACGAGTGAAAACATGAAGCTTACATCAGTTAACATGTCGTTAAGATAACAAACAAAACTTACGGTTTTATTTATTTGGTCCTGCTCTCTTTCCATTTATGATCTATCGTCCTTCTTATTTTCATTATTCTACTAGAACTTCGTGTGCGGCCATAAGCCGTCTGTTCGGATCTATTTAGTTCCGCATCGAAAGCCCAGGTCGGGTTATTAAGTTTATCAAACAAACCTATAAAAAGATCGAGGTTTTAAATCCTTATGAATGGTTGTTCGTGGCAACAGTAAACATTGAAGCAATAAAACAAGGGAAACAAACATTGTATCGCGTAATCTGTTAGGAAACTTTGGGACACGTGTTATCTTTCTTGTAGTACATGTGTAGTTGTGCTAATTACGTGTATCTTGTTTGTTTACTTTTTTCAGTATTTCGTTATTTTGTGTATTTGTACACATGTTATGCCAAGTAACTATTACAGTTGACGGGACAAGCCTACCAACCGTGGCATCAGTACTGGTTAGTATACATCTATAATACACTATTCGAGTAGGAAGAGGTTCGATCTTCATTCCCAAGGAATACGTGGTTGGTGGCCAGAACGATGTGCTCAGTGTCCAAAAGATATCCAATTTAGCTAAATCTTGTCAGTTGGGGGAACTTCCAACCAAAACAATACTGCACCTTGTTGTTAAGTTTTGACTGTTAACATTGCTGTAAAATCTCTTTTCTTCCAACTTTTATTAATCGCTCTCGAGGCACCACTCATGGTCGACCAAAACATCGTATAGAGAGAAACCCACAACTGGCATTTTTGGTACACATTCAAAACTAGGTGGACTGCGACCCAAAGCATAGCATATGTGGTCTGACTGGGAATCGCACCCACATTGTCTTGACTGTGTTGGGCAAACGCTACACTGCCGATGAAAAGCCCTTTCTTATCGGATAACAAATACTAAATATGCTTTTAGATTACTAACTTTTTAAAATGTTTTGAGTCGTACGTGTTTTGAATTCCTACACAGGGGATATTACAGAAATAAACCAATAAAAACTGCGTTGCTTGAAAACAGATTTTATTAAATCAACTCCATACAATCCCAGTCAATATAATACTTTGCATTTACCAGAAACAATGTAAAATGTTAAACGTAATATACATAGTGCACTTCAGTTGCACTGCCAGGCGGTTTTGTAAGATCAAGATTTTAAATGCACCGTCTGGAAAAGCTAATATGTCAAAACAAGAAAACTAACAAAAGAAATTTACCTTCAATATTTCTATGTCAGCATATAAAATGATATTTTATATCAAAACTGAAAGTACAAAAAGACGACGTACAACACAATATCTACAGTTTGAGGTTACATATACATTGTATATTGGCAATAGACCGTCTACATCTTTAAAAGTAGCACAAGACGAAAACTGAGAAAATCAATATTTTTAAACATTATTATTGATCACCAATATTAAATTGATAAACAGTAAATAATGATACACTACAATCCATAAAAATATTAAAAATATTTAAAAAATTACAGTTTTAGGTTTGCTATAAACCGGCATTATACCGACGATTCAGAGGTGCCCGGATGAACTTTAACATTCCGGAGTGAGGAAAAGGATGTTCCAATATTCAAACTACTTTGCTCATTTCTATTAACTGTCCTTTCTTCGGTGCTAGCGTCACCAACTTCAATGCCATCGTTTCGTGTCTGACGGCCTCTTTTGACAAACATACAGACAAGAACCCGAAGACATATTGCACTGATTGACCCGTTTATTTCTTCATTTTCACAGTCATCCTGTTCAACATAGCTTTGACCTTTTCTTCGTTTAAAATAAAACCACAGCTGCACAAATTCACTTTTATGACTTAGGATATACCCGTTCAGCATAAACAGAAGACCGGAAACAACTAAGATTGGCCCGACATAAGGGAACGAGCCGACGACCTTCCGTCTATGTCCAGTGTAGGCGACGATCGTAAATATCACTCCTGATATTAAAAGTGCGAATCCGACTAAAACCAGCACTGCTCCGATACCCTGTTGTACATCTTTGTCATAAAACGCATGGCAAAATCTCTCGGCAAAACCGTTTCTCGTGGAATCCTTGGAGACATTCATGAAGAACTTTCCATTTCCTGCGGTGCATACTCATTGTGTGAAGTCCACTTGTTTCTGCAAATGTAAAGTTAATTACTAATTATATTATACAAATTTAATCAATCTAGGACTATTTACTTATCGCAAAGAAATATCTGTAATAAATCTAAAAAGAACGCGCGAACATGAACCATTTCAACAGCGACAATGACTCTTTAATTACCTTTAACATATTAAACCAGCTCAATAACCGTAAATGCCGGTTTTGTATACAAAAGAGTTCTACTCACTTCACATTTAACTCCACAATATCCAAGAATAACTTCATTTTCAGCAATATTGAGATGTGACATTTTTCTTCGTTTTCTCAATCAATTGTACCATTAGTTACGCGACTCATTGGCACATACTTGTTTTATTTTCATTCCAACTATATATTGATCAAGCTAGCAATCAATATAGACTTCAGAGAGACAAGAATTACTGATTAATGATATATGGTGTATAAACATTTACTGACAATTACAGCAGCATAGCGACCGTCAATTACATCCGTCATAACAACTTTACTGTGTTACTTTTGTCAAACATTTTTACATCCTACCCAAACAAGTGATATTTTTGTTACAGACACATAAAAAGTATTACTTTGAAATGTAGGCGACATCATTTTCATTACTGGGTGTGGTCCTTTGGAATCGGCTTCCTACTGAGACAGAGAGTCAGCCAACCAGCCCCCGATAGGTATTCAGACCGCAGCTTGTTTTTGTCAACCCATTTAGAAATTAAGTAAATTTTTCAAAATACAAATGTATTTAGCTTTACTGACTGCTGTGATAGGGCAGTTACTCAATTTATGCCACATAGAATTTGTAATACCGGTACCTCTTTGACTGAATGAACAGCATGGTGACGTGTATTAACTTTTAATAGTTAGTAAATAGCTGTTCGTAGATCGGTTAATTGTTTACTCTTTTTGAACAGTATTTTGTTATGAACAAAAGTCCACGAGATAACTTGATGTTTAGCCTCAATCAATATTTAAAATACTTTCTGAGGTGGAGAGTTATCTGAATACCCCATTGACTAAAATTCAATGGAAAAATAACGATTATGTTAAGGTCACTCAGTGGTGGAAGAGAAATATCGAGCTGCTTCATACTCATCATTGAGTTTTATGAATCTGGCGTATACCAACGGAAAATTCCATCCTGTTTTACGCGTTCAACTGTTCTAGAAATCACAGGTATTCCAGCTGACAGGTACTTCACATACTGAAGTCAAATCGTAGCAGATTCAACCAGAATGAGGTCTCCCCGATGCGATTGTCTCCTATGTACATCTGGTGCAGAAACCATCGAGCATTTCTTACTGCTGTGCCCGGCTTTACAGGATGTCCGGTTGCCTGGTCTGAATGCCATAATCAGAGCCCGGGAGGATAGTAACCGTGATCATCTGTTTTGTACCATAGAACAAAAAAAAATCCAGTTGCTGCTAAACTATTCCATAGTGTGTGGAATGATCCATTGGTAAAAAAGTTAAGGGTTTCACGTTAGAAGACTCATTTTTCATCTACATACAATGAGATATAGACTTTATAAATATTTACAATAATACCCCTCTTGGCTGAACACCTGTGAAGTAATGTGTGATATAACATTTGATCCCAGCGAGGCTTTAAGAGGTGAAGAGTGGACATGAAACAAGCAGTCCATTTTCCTTGCCACCCAGTTAGTACAAAACAAATGTAGAAATTGTTCTGTGTATTAGTTTACCCAAAGATTAATGGTCAACAGGCTTCTTACAGATGAAAACTGTGACTGGGATCAAAAACCGCTGTGAGCCTTCAGCCCCATTTAACAAATTTCAATGAAAACATCTAGTGAAAGTATGTCAAATTTATTTCTCATTGGAGCGTACATGGAACTTTTTACAAACATAAAATGCTGAGCGCTATCCAGAGTTAAAAATTTAGTGCTTAATGACTTACTATTTTCTTTAACTATTTCAGATGACACATATTCGAACATGACCTAGATTTCATCAAGGTTATCATACTGACCAAATTTCATGAAAATCCAATGAAAAATGCATCCTCTATTGCATACACAAGGTTTTTTATGATTTGACCCCATGAACTTGTTTTTGACCCCAGATGACCCATATTCGAACTTGACCTACAATTCATTAAGGTAGTCATTCTGACCAAGTTTCATGAAGATCAAGTGAAAACTGCAACCTCTATTGCATACACAAGTTTAAGTGTTGACACTGGACAGATGATGGACATCACGCGATCACAATATCTCACCTTAGCACTTCATGCTCAGGTGAGCTAAAAATGGTTCAATGATTCCAGAAGAATGGTCCATTAAAGATAGTGTGAGTATCAAACATTTCTATTCAGATCATAGACAGGGGATGCTCTCAATAAACCAGCCAGAGCCTTTGAATTAGAGCAACTTACACTTACCATGTAGACAGACTAACACAGTGCATTATAATAATTGAAGTCTGTATTAAAACTACGTCAAGCTATCTCAGTCAGCTGTAGAGAACCATATCTAATACATCACCTTCCATGATCCAAACCAGTGCCCACTTAAACACTGACGGATCATGGATGTATTTTCATAAACCTCAAGAGAGTTAACACACCTTGACAAACTAAATGGTACAGTGATTATGTGAATGTAAATAGTTTGAAAATAATGCAGTCAACATTTTAACAAATAGTAAATCAATTTATAATTCCTGTCCAGACAAGACACAGGAGCAGGAGTGATTCCTATACAGCCTTCTTAGGTGTGTGTGTGGGGGGGGGGGGGGGTTAATAAAACATGAAAAAATACTATTCAATTTCTTTTTTTAATTCTAAATTTGAATTTTTTGTGAAACTCAACAATACATGATGGACTGTAATCATGTAGAAAATGGGGGAAAGCAAAACAAAAAATGCCACAAATATGAACACTTTTTTTTCATATAAAAACAATACGGCTATAATGGCCTTTACCACTCACCTGAGTATCATTGCTCCAAATGACAAGAAGTAGGTCAAAAAGTCATGATTATAGTCAGCCAAGGGCAAGTTTGTAATCTGCTGGCAAAAGTGTACACACTGTCAAAATTTTCTTATTGTAACCTCAAAAACAATCTAGCATTTGACATGGTGACCTTCTGACCAGATATGACCCATAATTAAACTTGCATTAGATTTCAAGAAGACAATCATTTTGACAAAGTTTCACAAAGATCCAATGAAAAATGCAGCCTTTATTGCAAGGTTTTCCTAGCATCTGACATGGTGACCTAGTGCTTTTACCTACTATGACTCATAATCAAACTTGTGCTAGATTTCAAGAGGACACTTATTCTGATAAAGTTGCATAAACAGCCAATGAAAAATGCAACCTGTATTGTAAACATAAGATTTTTCTAAAATTTGACCTCGTGACCTAATTTTTCATGACCAGTATTCAACATCTATTGCATATGCAAGGTTTTTCTAGGATTTTACCAAGTTTTTAACCCAAGATGACCCATTTTTGAACATGATCTAGATGTCATGAAGACACTCATTCTGACAAAGTTTCACAGAGATTTCAATCAAAGTGTAGCCTCTACTGCATATACAAAGTTATCCTGTAATTTGACATACTGAATAAGATCCTGACCCAAGACAACCCATATTCAAACTCGACTTAGCATTCATCAAGACAATTATTCTTACCAAGTTTCATGAAGATCCATTGAAAATGTAGCGCCTATTGCATACACAAGGTTAAATGTGAACAGACAACAGACTACAGACATTAAGCATTCACAATAGCTCACCTTGAGCACTTTGTGTTGTCAGAGCTAAAAAGATACAGAAAGAAAATAATTATACAATATGGTACAGGGGGAAGACAACTGTGCTATCAATATTAACAAATGTATTTATAAAAATCTTGTACAAAAATATCTTGTTAATTTATGGAACATGCAATTAGACTGGTCTTTGCTAAACAGGAAAACCAAATCATGGCCAAAAATCGCTAGCCTAAGTTCTACTCCTTCCTACAGGAAGAAGAGCTGTCCGTAAAACAACTGCTTGGCTATACTCAGTACTTGCCAATGAAACAAAACTTTTATCAGTAAATAGCAGAACAACATCTGTCATCTCTCTAAGTATAAACTGTAATTGTCTAAAGTTATCTATAGTAACTTAATTGTTTGATACCCCTGAAAACTATTGCCAAGTTTTAAATAACTCCTTGAAGTGGTTACTGCCATATGTGCATGGTATTACCTTGCAGGTAAAACTTTTACCAAAGTTTCTAAGTTCAACAAGGGCCATAATTTACAATTAATTCAGTCAGGAGTTATCTATCCTGATTGTTTGATACCCCTAAAGACTATAATTAAATTTTAAATCGATCCCATGAGTGGTTACCGAGATGCAGTTGACTCTCAGTATCTCAAACTCGCTTACCTCGAATTTCCGTTTAAGTCGAAGAAATTCTAAAGTCCCGTCAAATTTCCTTCTATATGTGTGTACTTTAACTCCTTTTAAGACAAAATTCGACATAACGAGATTCCTGATGTGTCGAAGGGATTTTTTGGTCCTGTCAATCAAATTCGAGTGTATTGTCAGCTTGTTAAGTCGAAGTGCGAAAGTCGCCGACGGATCAAAGATGCGGCGGGTCAAAGCAAAGGTGAGAAGTTGTCATACCAATTCACAAGTGTCGTAATGATTGTTGTTTGTTTTTATGGATTTACTTTAATTGCCGGTAACTATGTGTAATTAATGATGAAAAATGCGGTAATTACTTTAAAGACTTAATTTATTTGAGAGGTAAAATGATAATAGTGATTGGGCTTTATCAAAAAGATGATTTCTGAACAAATGTATCAGTTTGTAAAAATTAAGTTTTGTAGTTAGATGCTGTTCTTATGTTTTGAATATACGAATGTTCTTTCACTTTTGCCCGATGCGTACTTTCGTTTTCGCTCAGGCCGATTCAAGTACATGTATGTAGATGTGCTTGATATTTATTATTGAATGCTAATTGGGTATATACAAAAATAAAATGCAATGAAAATTGAATTTGTGTTCCCATGTTTAAGGGAAAATTTGCATCAAAAAACAAATACACATAATTGTCTGTCTTGAAAACAGGGAAAATTGAGAACTTTTCGTCCATATACATAAAAAACAAAACAACTAAAAGCCCCTCCTCTTACCTCGAACTTCGTTTATCTCGAAGTAAAAGGCCTGGTCCCTTGAAATTCGAGATAACGAGAGTCAACTGTATATGCATGATAGTACCTTGCATGCAAAACTTTAACCAAATTTTCTAAGTCAAACAAGGGCCATAATTTGCACATAATTTTTACAATAGTTATCTAACTTGACAATCTGACACCCCTGAAGACATAAATGAAGTTTCAAATAACTCCCATAAATGTTTACTGAAATATATGTATTTTAGTACCTTGCATGCAAAACTTTTACCAAAGCTGCACCCCCCGACACACAAGTGACTGTAATAGCTCTACATATTCTTCAAATAGTCGAGCTAAAAATGCAAATACTCCTATTTCTTGTAACGTAAATTGTCTGGACCTCTGTACTTGAACATTTGGAATGTTACAAATTTACAGAAACAAGCATGGCCCTCCAACACTTGTTACTAGGTCCTATAACTCTAGCCATACTGACCTGATCTAACACATATTATACTCTGTCCAAATTTGTTTAAACTTGCTAATGAAATGTGGTCTCTAGAGTGTTAACCTGTCCAATGTAAAACATTTTATGCTACAGCTGGGACAGTAAATCTCAAATCTGTTCTGACCTGGCATAAGACTCCTTTAAGTTTAAGTGACTTAATCATAAATGTAGTCCGTCCACTTTTGGATAAGACTGGCTTCAAGAGTGTACATGTACTTCACATGAAGGAGATACAATAGATAACAGACCTGGATAACAGACATCCAATCATCCCAACAGGTCTATTTGAGCCTGCAGCTCCGTTGAGCTCATTTTAAGCCAATAAGAAATGAGACTGTTCAAACAAGTAAATATGTCAGTAACTCTGTGAATTCAATTCTATTGTGATATGTAGAGTGCTATGCTTTTCATTTATGATTCAAAAATAGGGTATTGCTTGTTCGAGACCAAAAAACTTGCACCCTCCAAACACAATGTCCTTCACCTTGTACTGAACCACCTGAAGAATGCTCTCTTCACAACCTTACTATGGTGTTTTAACAAAATTACTTCAAACTCTTTGCAGCTCTTCTAAAGATGCTGAGCAGATGTTAAGTACAGCCACAGGATTCTGACCTTGACTTTGAACAGTATGGGCTGCAACATATGCTCTGCAGATAGGTGAACATATCTGCCAAGTCATTCCAAAACTCTGATAAGAAATACAGCCACATGAGCTTTGATCCTTTAGTGTGACCTTGGCCTTGACTAAGCTGACTGAAATGTTCTCTGCACACCACCTCAACATGGTGTTCACTTATGTCATGTAATTTTTCAATATATATATATATCTATCATATGATTCCTGAAATATGGAAAAGGTAGAATGGGGTCAGGCATGTGAGAGATTATAATACAAAGACAACCGGGCACCTTTCATTTCTCTGGTTACACTAACCCGCACAAAACAAATAAAATGTAACATCACTTAAATCAATTCCTTCTTCCAAAAGCCTTGTGTTCCTTTGTGATAAGAAGCGTCACTTTCCTTAATACATAATCCACAGTTGAATGACACACCTTGGTCTGCAGTTTGTCTGAGCCGAGTTAATTTCCATTTCATAGAAAAACCACTCATGAACACTTCTACTAACCATCCAATATTATTACTAACAGCTAAGATGTATTAGTTTTGAATGCATGCAGCAGATGACTCGGAAGTCTCAGCTAAAATGCATGAACTGGCCACTTTCAGGTTTACAGTATGTGTTTAAATCCTGGAGAAGTTCCATAACTCATCAGATCAAGCTGTGATTTATCAACCAGACTTCCCGACATTGTTACTATATCAACCCCCTCCGAAGCCGGCACATCGTCTGTAAACATTTCATCTTCATCTTCCTGCCAATAAAACATGTAAAATTTAAGTTTCCCGTTAGCTACAAATTCAGACTGACCTTACAATATTAATGTGGAATTATGCACTTTTTTTTCAAGAAAAAATCCAGCTGAAATAGGTGTGTGTGAAAAGGGTAGAGGAAGTAATAGCTTTTAACCCAATACACCAAACTCTTCCTGCTACCAGTACGAAATAATAACTTTCCAAATATTACTTTTTCTATTTTGACTGGGAGAGTCAATTTATAAAAAAAAAAAAAACTGCATGTAGGAGTTGCTTCCCTTCCACTGCCGAAATATCTCTACCAACAACTACAACAACACAAGGGAGATCACTGCGAAGGAAGGAACTATTATTTTATTTGTCCAATTTTTTTATTTCTAAAGCACCAACTTCAAATACTAATGCGGCATTATAATTAGTTTAACACATTTAAATGCATAGCAACCGAAAATTGCTTTTATATATAAAACTGTCACCAAAAATACACTATGTGCAGTAGATGAGCATAATGTCACTTTAATTGTTCTTACTGTTTTTCTAGGAAAAAAGACAGGTGATCAATCTTGATAATTTAGAATAAAGTGTTTGGCTATATCTGCACAATGTAGAGACCACTGATTTATCCATGTAATGTACAAACACATAACATTTTCTATAAATACAGAAGTAATTGAATGTATGTCGTCCTGTACTTACCTCCCCTGAAGAGTCGTCCTCCACATCCATACTTTTATCATATTCTCGGTAATGTGTCTCAATATACTTCAAAGATCTGTAGCAAAAAAAAATCAAATATGATACAATGCAACAGAACTATTAGACACAATACGGTTATTAACATAGTAATGTGATCTAAAATGCCAGATTGGCTCAAGTCATGTATCAGACCAAACAAGTGCTGAACACGTGTATGAATCCGCTGCAATGATACCTAACCCAGCTTCTAGATCACATTTCAATGATAGTGACCCTTTTATTATATACCTTTGGTACTCACCACTTTAATACTGATGTTTAGGCATAAAATAGAAGATAAACTCTAATTAGCCCAAAATTGGTGTTGTATGCAACGTCATTTATTTGACATTATTGCAAAAACAAGATGCAACGATACAATTATAAGCAAAGTTATAAATGTTGCGGACATGCAAAAATTCTCAATTAAACAAAGGTAACCCTTACAAAACGAGAGGGCCAAGATGGTCCTATATCGCTCACCTGAATACAAGTCCACTTGCCTAATGGGTGTGGTCAATTTTGACCAAAGAGGCATGATTTGAACAAAGTAGGTAGAAGACCACAAGACAATGTTACATACCAAATAGGTTTTCCTATATACATGTACATCTTTGTAAAACAAGTGACCTCCTTGGTGGGGCCAATATTGACCCGAGGGGTATGATTTGAACAAACTTTGAAGAAGTCTACTAGGCAATGCTACATGCTAAATATCTAAGCCATAGGCCCTGTGGTTTCAGCGAAGATTTTTTAATTTTTTCCTGTATAAGCTTATGTAAAATTAAGTGACCCCCTGGAGGGGTTAATTTTGACCTGGGGGTCATAATTTGAACAATCTTAGTAGCGGTCCACTAGACATTTTTACATGCCAAATATCTAATCTCTAGGTCTTGAGGTTTCAGAGAAGAAGATTTTTACAGTTTTTCCTATATAAGCCTACGTAAAACCAAGTGAAACCGGGCAGGGTCAATTTTGACCCAGGGGTCATAATTTGAACAATCTTGGTAGAGGTCCACTAGACAATGCCACATGCTTAATATCTAAGCTCTCAGCCTTACTGTTTTAGAGAAGATTTTTTAAGTTTTTCCTATTTGTTGCCATAGCCACCAGAGTTCTGCATGGAATGGAATTCTTTGAACAACATAGATAGAGCTTTATGCAAGGAACACCCCTGCAAAGTTTCATCAACATTGGCCCAGTGGTTTGCGAGGAGATGTCTTTTGAAGGAAATGGTGGACGGATGGACGGCCAGACGCCGGACGGAATGAGATCCTAATAGCTCACTCTGGCACTTTGTGCCAGGTGAGCTAACAATGACCAAATTTGGTAGTGTTTTGATACTGAATCAGATTTCTACATGTATTTGATCCGTAATAACGATTTGTTTATATAATTGTGGCAAATACATTATGTATCAATGTTTGGTATAGAATAAATGCTCTTATTTACACATCCTGGTCTAATCTGACAGAAACCATGACAACTTACAGCAGCAGAAATATTTTATCAATCATCTAATTATTCTTCTAGGCCTTACAGAATTATGTAAATATTGTTGACCTATTTGTGCTGAAAACTTGTTCTTAGACCTGATTTTTTTTCACACAAAGATCAAGGTTCTTGCAATCAATATATGCAAATTTTGTTCATATTAGCAGAGTAATTTCAACATTCATTCATTGAATGTTACCAGACAACACATGACTCATCTGGCATGGGTGAAATCAGCAGAAATGCCTCTCCAATATGCAAGGAACAGGTTTTCCTAGGGAGCTGACCAATATTTGTGCACCTACAAGAAAGTTTGTGAAGGTCACGGTCATATTCTGCAGATTCAAACTTGCAACTACTGGGTAAGACATCTGACACACTACCACTAGTTCCTCCTTTCAGTGAATGAAGAGTTACTTACCTTTTTAATAAATATGGATCAAAAGGAAAGTAAGTTTCAAATGTTTTCTGTGTACTGTTGGTGTCTACTGGGAGGAAAGATCGGTTATTCTGCTGTATGATGTGATCGCAGAATGCTAATTGATGTTGCCTGAAAAGCAACAGGTATTTATTCTATAATCAACCAGTCGAAGCAATAAATATCGCACTAATTAAAGTTTCATTAATACCTGACTTCTAATCAATATCTGAACAGCTCACCATTCTATAAAATTGCCAGCCTTTTCACACTTCAATGAAATGCTCACAAAGGTTTGTAATTCAGTATCAGCTTAAATTTCATATGTCAACTTCAAACCAATTGAATAACGACATGATACCATATACATGTAGTTTAAGATCTTGCTTATTCATCAGGAAAATATTATGTGCGCTGATGCTTAACTTCATGGAACCAGATATGCAGTTTCAAAAGAAAGCTAGCTGAAATAATCATGATGTATCAATGAAAACAAAGCTAGTGTTCCTACTTTGCATTGCTCGGCAACGGTGATATGTGGGACACGTTGCTACTTTGCCGTATGGTACAGGTTAGAACCTGGCTTCTACCTAGCAACAAGTTTTTATAACATTTTGCATTTAAACTTCAAAATAAATGCTATTCTCATAGCTAAAATAAAATACCCTTTCAAGCAGGTAAGGAATCAATTAAATTGCTAGTCAATGGTGCTTTATATATACAAACAGGCTAACTTAAATACATACATACCTTGTTATTGAAGCAAATGTTTTAACAACAATGGGTAAACAAACTTTTAATGGATTCAGACGGCTCTGTACCAAACGCTGGAAGTGTAGACTCTGTGCCCATTTCAACCCTGAAATATTCATGAGATATGTGTTTGTTTCAAGTCACCAGAATCTACATTAATATCCCTGATATTTTTACATTTTAATATTAAAGATACAAACATGGCATGCGTCTAACCATCCCCGGTAACTCAGAAACTTGCTGTTATAAATCATATATTTGACTGGAACTATCACTGAAGGTGATGAATACCCCCCTCTCCCTGAACACTGCACTGACACAACATATAAAATTTATGTAACAATTAGGGATGGCAACGAATACCAAAATTGATATTCGAGTACTTGGTCCTTCTTCCGATTGAGTACTTGAGTACTTGGAAAACGGTCATTCACATGATTGACATATAGCAGTACATATTAGATCAATGGACTATCTTTAATTCTTTATTTTATTTCAGGTATTCACTCTTGTTTACCATGCAACCATGTATGAATTCCGGCGTATATGCTAAGAAACCTAATAGTAAAATAAACGCAGGAAAACGACAGACGAACATGGATTTCAAATGTGATTTTGTCTTTCTAATGTCCAAGACCAATTCCCAAGTATATTGGAAAATCCATCTGTTTATGTAATTAGAGTTTAATCTTTGATACCGGATAATCCATATGACCAACGCCCCAAGAAGTGGTTAGTTATTTTAGGTTTTTCGAGGATAGTGCTAGAAACAGAAAGCGTCCCAATTCCAGAAACACCCCTGGTTCTTTTACATGCCAGGTGTAAAGCACCCATTCATGATGGGACTTCAGTTTTAAGTCTCATCCGAAAGACTGTAAGTAATTCTAGTTGGTCAGCCCTGGAAATCAAACCCACAACCCCGAGATTACAAGTCTTGTGCTCTACCTATTGAGCTAACTGGGCTAACTAAAATACAAAAATTAGCATTTATTGGGAAACCAGTGCTAAGGGAGGTTACTCTAATTACAAGACCCGCATTTACAGTTTCTAGAACAAATGCAAAGGTGACACAGTGTAATTGCTATTATACACCTTATTGTCAACAAACTGCAAAAACTACAACCAAATATCATCTTTGATGAATCTTACGTCTATATTGTTTTGTTAAGTTCATAATTAAGCGACATAGAATCATAACAATACCTGCATGTCAAACTCGTATATTGCATTTAGGGGCCTACCTAGCGGATTAAACAATAGAATTTTCACATCACCTGGCGTGTTTTGGTAACGATCCCCAATAATGACAAGTTAAGGCTGTTAGTTGGGAGGAACCAAATAGTGAAAGTTTATTATTTTATGTATGATGCGATTTTTGCAACAAAAAAATCATTCCGGAGTACTCGAATACCATTTTGCTAATCAAGTACTTGGACGTTCGACTGAGTAACCGAATATTCGAGTACTCGTTGCCATCCCTACTAACATTTGATGCTTTAATCATTGGACCATGCACAACTAGACATGGTACTTGTATCATTAAATTCTGACCATACATTTGGAGAATCTGAGCACACTAGATTTTATTTTCTCTACCCACTGTAACATTGACCTAGTGACCCGAAACATGGACTATGCACAGCTAGTCATGGGACATAACTTCTATGAAGTATCATTAAATTCCAGCAAGGGGTTTTGGAGATAAAGAGCACACATGATTTTACTATCTGGAGCCCCTGTCACCTTGACCTTTGACCTAGAAACCCGAAACATGCGCAACTACGCATTGTACATATCACTTCTGTGAAGTATCAAATTGAATTTGACCTTTAGGTCTTGGAGATTTACTATCTCAAGCCCCTATGACCTTGAACTAGTGACCTGAAACATAAACCATGTACAACTAGGCATGGTACTTATCACTTTTGTGAAGTATCACCAAATTTGGACGAGGGGTTTTGGAGATTAAGCATCAACAAGATTGCATCTTCAGATGGACAGACAGACAAGCTGAATCCACTACAAAAAGGCAGCTCTCCAGTTAACATGCAAAAACTTCTGAGCTTGTTCAAACCACTTTATTCCTGACCTTTGACTTACATCCCTGACCTTTATTCTTTCAAAGACTTTGAATCCTACATTTGTATTTGGATCATAAAAATTTGCTTGTAACTTTTGGAAGCTGATTTAGACTTGGCTAATGGTTATTTAGTCATTATTTTCTATTTCACAGGTTACTGTTTCCGTAACGGACCTTACTGCTGTACACAACGGATGGACAGACGCTCTTACTAAATGGTACTTATGTGGCTATGTTACGTATTTTGAGTATTTATGTGTCTAATTTTAGCCACATAAGAGAAATTTTAGCCACATAAGAGCCAATTATCCTACGGAATGAATGGAATTTAGATTTATTCATTTCTTGCTATTGACAGTTTAGCCACATAAGTACCTATTTGTAAGAGCAGACAGACAGACAAATATCTTTATTAGTGGAAAGTGTATCAAACTTTAGTAAAAAGAAATGACTTCGTATCTGTTGATAATTACTGTAACAGATGAATTGTGGGACGATCAGTGGAACACAAGTCATAATCACAGATCAGTTAAGATCACCACATATTCAGTGATTTACAGTCCTGCTAGTTTATGTTAACAAAAACATAATCCAGAGAGTCAGAATCTCATAAAGATATGAGAATATTATCAAGTTTGTTTCATCCCTACCTGCTTTTGTTTCAAATATTTCTTTTTGTCTAAAAGCAATCACATAGAAGACAGCCTGACAGACAGAATAGAAAGGCCCATGGTGTACGACATCTGCCATGACACAGTCCTGACAGGTCTGTGTGTACGAGTGTGCCCACATCATCATCAACTCTACTGTCCTCATTACTGTCCTGTAATATACATGAAGGATGATAAAACATCACAAAGTGATCGAAATATAACGTGTGTATGTTTGCTGTTTCAGCCTTCTTGTGCGCTTCTTTTGTAGTTTAGGAAATGACAATGTTTTGTTCTCCTGAACTTTTATCTTTCCTTTGTTTTCCTTTGTTTATAGTCCCGGCCGGTCCTTGAATATCTCCTTGGGTTATCTTGCCAAGACTCCTGACAGGTGCAGATACAAGAACCAAGTACCACACCCTAGCTCTTTTACAAATAGACCCCTGGGTTCTTTTACGTGCTCGGTGTATAGCTTCAATACACATGAGACTACCTCTGGGTTTCTAACCAGTGGGAAACACTCAAAAGCGTTTTTGAAATTTCCGGTAACCTGACCCACTCGACCACCCTAATCTTTCCTTATAAACTTCTTGGCCAGTGTTTTACTTAATAAAATAAAAAAAATCCTTTTTAATAAATTGCTGACTTAATATGATTGTTGGCTAACAAAACTTTGATAACATATCTAAAAGGGGACATAATCCTCCATTAAACATCTGTCTATGGAAGTTTTCAAGTTACAGAAGATAATCAGAAATAATTATGGCTGTGAAAAGCTTTCTCAAATTGTAGCTGTGTGCTTGGTACTTGGTCCCAGTATGTTGAGCAATGTACAGTAGTCGGAACGTAACAGTTGTCACCATCATGACCCCCCCCTCCCGTTACACATACGGTAAATAACGGTACACGATTCAGAACGATACACGATATGAACGATATATAAGCGCACGCTGCACCTTACACGTTAGACGGAATACACGTTATACGATTACTTTTGACTTTTACAGATTACTTAAATTTATTTTTCCCCTGCCAAATCTATTTGCTTTGATTCTCTTTGACAATTTGTTTTCCTTATACAGACCAAAATAATAAGACCAATTAATTACAGCTTTCGCACCTACACACTAGTAAACATACTTCGGAAAGTTACAAATGTCCAAAGTTTACCTAGGTGCGAATCAAATTACAGTAAGTGTCAAATTTGAATATTGATCCTGAGGTGCGAGAAAATGAGCGGAAGTTAATTGCTGTCAACACCTATCTTTAAAACGCCACTACACGACATACACTATCTATTTGTCTTTTTGACAGTGTTTAATGTGTTTGTTTAGTGGCATTTTTTTTCTAACGATTACATGGATTATACTAAACAAGATGCAATTTTAATAAGGTACTGTACAATTATTTTATTAATTTTTGCTGGGCTTTAACTGATTCATCGATTCGTTATATTATGTTTATTTACCTGATAAATATTCAATAGCTTACCTTCTAAATTAGTTGATGTTCCCTTTCCTTTTATAATTCCTAATGAATTTCCTTATACCTTGTCTACTGAACTTAAAATAACGCTGTGACAACAACAATTTAGATTTCAAGAACATTTATGTCCTTTCCGTCAATAAAATATGATTAAATTTCGGATTTCATGTGTTAACTGTCTATCACCTGTCCCGGAAGTCATTATTGTCCGTATTGCACTGGCGAATTCAAAATTCAAAATAATACAATGTGAAGACAGCACTGTATTTCTTTTTCTTTTCTGGAGATGTACACGCTTAGTAAAACAATTAACGACTGAATAAAACATCGAATCGTATACCGTATAGGCGATCGTGCCAACCGGGAATCGCGTATCGTATATGTATAGTATATGGTGCACGTTGCACGATGAATGATACGATATGATACACGATATACGATTGACAAAATACACGATGAGCGCACGCACGTTATACGCACGTTATACGCACGATATACGCAAATTTTGACAACTGTTACGTTCCGACTACTGTATAAGTTTAATGTTGAAAGATAATGCTACCTGTTACACAAACAATTACAAACAGTTGTCATAGTAGGGTAGATGGATATATGAGCAATTTACCTTCTCAACATACAGTAGAAGTACTGAATTCCAGGCAGGTACATGCTGCACTAAATTTACGATTGGACATTTGCTTAATCATATTAAAAGGTACTCAATCATACAAGCCATCTATGTTCCAACACCTACCTTAAGGAGACAAACTTGGCCCTGGCTAATATACTGCCCATGTAAGCAACAGCTGACTGTCTGTATACAGGTTGAACATTGGGATTTTGGAACAATTTCCACAGGTAGTCCAGGAAACCGTCACACAGTTGCTGAAACAAACATGGTGTGCTTAATTAAAAGAATCCATGTGCTTTTATGATGAACCTTTTAAAAATAATGACAGCAACTTCCAACAAATTTGCATCAAGTCACTTTTTGTTGAAATTTTTTTTTGTGTGATAAAAATTTACTGATTTTACACTTTTTCAATTTTTTGACCCGTGTTAAAGTAACATCCCCAAATCCCAACTTGATTATACCCACTCCACCCTCCACCCCCTGTACTTACCATTTTAAAGCTGACTAGATAAAACATGATAAACTGTACGTGACAGCAAGCGTATGTTGGTAAGATAACCTTCTCAAATATAAACAACATTTCCCTGTAAAATTTCTTAGTGCCTTCCCATTCCAGCTCACCTGTAATACACAAAATTCAACAAATGTACCTGTAGTATTGTTATCTAAGATTCCATGCTTCTTGTACTGTGTATCTACTCCTTTTAAAGCTTTTAACACGATTTTGTTAGGCTAAGATAAAAGCTAACTGTCGTGTTAACCATGTGATAATCTCAATGTGGATTTTTAAACATCTTATCCTACATCATTGACAGAAAGCCGGTTTGTGAAAGTTCAGTGTAATTCTTCACTATTTCAACTTATATTATAGAAAGTTATCAGTTTTTTATTTCTATACAACTTTGGCCAAAGAAAATAAATCAAACTCAGTATAACACATCTGACACATGAAGCATCCTGAAGCCGCTGTGGCGCGGGGGGGGGGGGTGAAGCCGCTGTGGGGGGGGGTGTCACGCCCCTGGGGGGCGGGGGGGGGGGGCGGGCCTCAGGATCGAAGGGCCCAAGTTTGATCCCTACCGTCGCAATGTTGATAGTGTCCTTAGGCAAGACACAAAGAAATCAACATTGCCCCTCTCTCTCTCTTCGAGGTTGATTTCATCTGGAATGAGTCTCGAGAGCGATTAATATAAGTTGTAAGAACTTATTTCTCGCAATCGAGAATAAATAAATTAGTATAAACTAAACATCCTGGATTTTAAAAGATGACCCATGAACAGCCCACACTACTGTACATAATATTAAATTAGGAACGTTACTCTACTTACCATCTTTATGACAGGTGGACCGAATGTATTCAAAGAGGTGAACCATCAAGATATCCAACTTCTCAGTGTATTCAGTGACAGGGTCAACTTCATCTTCCTGAAGTCAGTCACACAAATAACAGATTGACTATCAACATATACAAGTGAAAGTAATGAAATAACATCAACCTTATTGCGACATATATATTGAAATTCTTCACCATTGAATTATGCATTTGTATTGAGTTAATTCCATGTCACATTTGAAGGTTAGTGAAAATATCAAAAGTTCTAATCTTGACATGCACCCCACATAGAGCAGTATCTCAGGAAATTTTAATACTATTTCACCGATAAAAACAATAAGGGTGCAGCGTTTGTGACATTCGAGATTTTACCTTACGAAAAAATAAGGGAAAATAGAACAATATACATCACTATGCTACCAAATGAAGTGCTTCTTCTAGGTCAACAGCAGACAAATTTCAAGCATTAAAATAACCAAATTGGCAAAGTCAGTATAAGTCCCTTACCATGTTAAATATGCCACTTTCCTGACTCTCATCTTGTATCCGAGCTTCAACAATGGCTGACCTTGGAGCTCTAGTCTAAAATATCAATGAATGTATTTTCTAAAATAATCCCTTGTTTTCAAACAAGAGATTATAACAAACTACAACTCTTTTATACAATAAGTATAAAACATGTACAACATTTGGAGAATTAGTAAATGTTGAACGTAATAATTTCTAACAAAACTGAAAAAGCAGGTATAACTCTGGAATACTGTGAGCAGATAAGATAGGCTCAGAGAAATCTGTTTTTTTTTCAATCAGCTTAATAGTTTAATTTTCTTTCATTTTTTTTATGAGTTTAATGAACAGATTAACCGTATTTTGGTGAAAGGACCTTCTGCTGTCAGGACACTACCAACAAATTTAAGAGAAAAACATCAACTGATGATGACAAATTAAAGCCAGTATAACATGAAAATTCTACAACACATAATGACCTGTGACACAGGAAAAGGGGCCTTTCGATAAAATACTTCAAAGTTTACTCTTTTTCATATTCTGATTACCTAAATTTCAATATCAATATGCAAACATTACAGTTCTCCTATGTCCAATAGATACAAAATTACACAACTCTTGTTAACCTACTTACTCTGAAAATGACGTCATGTACAATAATTTAATATCAAAACTGACATCCATTTATATAAGCAGTACATGTATTTTAGTATGATAAGCTCTTTCTTATAGAACCAATCATGTATCATACATTTTACAGGGCAAATTATCAGAAATACGGTACAGTCTTACCTAAAATATTATGCTCTCTTTCCACAAAATGCTTCTTTCATAATGTATTGCCAAAGTAAGAACAAAGAATCCTTTCGTTTTGCTGCTGTCATGACAACAATATCAAAGAATTTTGAAAGAAAAGAGAAGTTTTTGTGCAGGATGATACAATTGCTTTAATTTGTTAACATTGATTTTACGTTTACAAGGGTCACAAAAATGACAATTTTAAGAATATATTTACAAATGTCTGAACGCCACTTTTCCTTTTGATGCTGGTCATTTTAAGTGTTAGTTCTTACCATTCCTACATGTTCAAATTAAATTACCTTTATGGCTGATTTTTTGCATGATCTTGATCCTGATGAAGGTCTAGATTAGACCGAAACCGGTAGATTATTAAATTTTGAGTTAATTTACCCTGGTCTTGACGTGTTGTTCCTCTCTATTTAATTATTTAGTCTTTAAATTAAATTACTTACATCAAATGTGATTGTTTTCTCAATCAAAAGTTCGAGGACAGACTGCCTCAGATCTGGTTTGTAGTAGGTGATTTGTAGCAGATTTTTCATGAAGCACTCTTGGATATACACATGCTTCGTGTGAAATGGGTATAAGCCTATCAGAAGTGGCGTAAGTAAAGTTGACGACCTGTAATGAAGATAAATACTTACATGAATTCACAAGAGAAAACAACAGACTTTCTTTACATATGTACCACGCTTTCTTTCACATCATATCAAGAAACAAGAGTGTTTATCATGACACAAAAGTGTCAAACTGTCTAAAAGTATGCCCGACAAGGAGGCATAACTCAGTATCTGGCAGCTCATTTGTTTTGTAAAGACTGCTAGAACTATAGAGCAGACAAGACTAATTCACCTGTTTGGACTAGAGAGCTGAGAAGGCTAATTTCATAATTTTTTTATAATTCAAAAGTCCCATGGGCGATTTTGCTGGTTATCGAAGTTGGCCTAGACATTATGCTCACAAACATTTTCACCAAGCTTGGTGAAAATTGGATGAAAACTGCATGACTTAGAGACAAGGTTAATTTGGACAATTCTGCATAATTCAAGGGCCATAATCCGAAAGTGCCTTGGTCAATTTGGCTGGTTATTGTACTTGGCCAAGACATTATGGCCTAAAACATGTTCAGCAAGTTCGATGAAGATCGAATGAAAACTGTTTGACTTCGAAAGCAGTCCAAGTCTGGACGCCGCACGCCACAGGTGTTCCCATAATACGTCCCTTCAGGGCGTATAAAACCATACAGTAACTTATTCATCGGAAAAATTGTGTTTGACTGACTGGCGACAGAAATAAAAAAAATCTACACAAGCTGGATTTGCCTGACTCTATGTATATATAATAAATTCTATGATACACTGCCTCACTTTGAAAATTTTAATTGCTGCTACTTGTATATACATATACGAACATTGGTACTATTTTCACAACAGCTTTACCCTTAAATTGACACTATTTTCATAAGTTGAACTCTTACATTGGTACAATTTTCATGATAGTCTTTATGAGTGTATGTAGGTGTGTGAAGGTCTGGTTGTGACTGGCAATCATTTCATCTGTAATCAGAACTTCTTTCATGTCTGTGCCCTCTGCAGGAGGTAACACTGAAAATATAAATTCATAAACATACTACCAGATATCACTTTCATCTCTTTGTTATACCTAAATGTTTCAATACATGTTTTAACACAAACCAAGCGGGTATGGTTTTGTAAACATATAATGCAGCTATACTGGTTAATATTCAACATACCTCATTGTTATCCGTTACACATTTAGACGTCACATGGGAGAATCCAGAAATATTGAGATTATTTATCAGTTTGGTTG
This sequence comes from Saxidomus purpurata, assembly GCA_022818135.1. Taxonomy (NCBI): domain Eukaryota; kingdom Metazoa; phylum Mollusca; class Bivalvia; order Venerida; family Veneridae; genus Saxidomus; species Saxidomus purpurata. The sequence continues at coordinate 36,222,592 of JAFMSR010000002.1, forward strand.
CAAAGAAGTGTTTAGAAAATAATGAATTCTGTCATTCACACCCTAGATGAAGTAATTGAGGCTGAAACTAGGTTGGCGTGTAAACTTTTTTTACCTTCTAATTGACATATAATCAGATGGCAATTTTTAACCAAAATGCAGTGTTTGTGTACCAGCTTCTCTACAATGCACCTGTGACTCAAATATAGTCTCTATAATTTGTGTCCCTGCATTTTATCGTTTTATAAAATACAGTCAGGAATTCGGAGGCGCAGTAATTAAATCACGAGTGCGTAGCACGGGTGATTTAATTTTTTGCATCCAAATGACTGACTGTATTTTACTAAACGATAAAATACAGCGATGCATTTATTATTTCGATTCTAACACGCAATAGTCTTCAAAAAAACCACGAACTATGTTCGACACGTAGCAACATTCCATAGTAACTTACAAGTATGGAGACATTAGGGAGAAGTTTTTCTAGGGAGAAGTTTTTCAGAACAGGGAGAGGTTTGTACAACGCGTTGATAATGTTTAATGTAAAATAAGTGTACCCTTTTCATACTTAAACAACTGCATAAAACAAACTTTTTATTTATAAAAATTTTTTCCCATTAATAAACATTCTTGAGTGATAATATTATGTTCTGTGTGTTCCTTCGAGCTTTTTAACATTTTTACAGTGAGATACAATGTGATTGCATGAAATATTTTATTAAAACTCTTTTTCCTACTGATTTTAATCGCCGACTAATGAATTGATTACCGAGATAAAAACTAGAATTGTGTCCAAAGGACACGGATGCCCCCACTGTGCAGATGTGCTCATAAACAAGAGCAAGCATATCTGTATGTAAGATTTTTATGTGGAACTTTTTCATTCCACTGTTTCATTTCTGTACATATACCTAAAATGATCTACAGGTAACCTTATGTACATGTTAAATTAAATTACAAATGTAAAATTTATATGTTCAATTATTTATATGGTATATAGTGAAAAAATCAACAAAGGGCCATAATTCTGTTAAATTTGGTCGCAACAAATTTATATGGTATATAGTGAAAAAATCAACAAAGGGCCATAATTCTGTTAAATTTGGTCGCAACAAAAATTTCTTCCTTTACTACCATCTACACATTAAAGCTGTTCATCCCTGGAAGTTTAAGCAAAATCTGCCATCCGGTTTAAGAGGAGTTGCGTTCACAATATTTCTATATGGTATATAGTGAAAAACTTAACAAAGGGCCATAATTCTGTTAAATTTGGTCGCAACAAAAATTCCTTCCTTTACTACCATCTACACATTAAGGTTGTTCATCCCTGGAAGTTTAAGCAAAATCTGCCAACCAGTTTAAGAGGAGTTGCGTTCACAAAATTTCTATATGGTATACAGTGAAAAAATCAACAAAGGGCCATAATTCTGTTAAATTTGGCCGCAGCAAAAATTCCTTCCTTTACTGCCATCTACACATTAAGGTTGTTCATCCCTGGAAGTTTAAGCAAAATCTGCCATCCGGTTTAAGAGGAGTTGCGTTCACAAAATTTCTACATAGTATATAGTGAAAAAATCAACAAAGGGCCATAATTCTGTTAAATTTGGTCGCCGCAAAAATTCCTTCCTTTACTTCCATCTACACATTAAGGTTGTTCATCACTGGAAGTTTAAGCAAAATCTGCCATCCGGTTTAAGAGGAGTTGCTTTCACAAAATTTCTATATGGTATATAGTGAAAAAATCAACAAAGGGCCATAATTCTGTTAAATTTGGTCGCCGCGAAAATTCCTTCCTTTACTACCATCTACACATTAAGGTTGTTCATCCCTGGAAGTTTAAGCAAAATCTGCCATCCGGTTTAAGAGGAGTTGCGTTCACAAGATTTCGGGACGGACGGACGGACGGACGGACTGACGGACGGACGGACGGACAAGTGCAACGCTATATGCACCCCACTTTGTGGGGGCATAAAAATGCAGCAAATGATCAACAACTGAACAAGCAGTGTCTGATATTCTATGCATAAATAAAACGTGTCAATACGACCAAAGAAATTACTGGCATCTTAATAGCCAGTTTAATTGTAAGCATGTGTAACTGGTCCTTATTGTTCCCAATCAATGCTTATCCGTTTAATAATCGACGTTTACTCAACTATTAAATTGACAATAATCATTATACATGTCAAAACGCACATGTCAACCTTTAAATCGCTATGTTGTCTCGCCGCTTTTGATTGGCCGTTTTTAATTGACCAATGAAAGCTGATTTAACAAACAGTAGTGAGTAGGCGGTGCAGTATCGAGATTGACACTCGAAAACATTGTCAGTATTTACAAAAAATAGAGCGACTTTGTTTTCACTTTTCTATGCGATCACGGCGAAATGGCCGGGGATACGGCGACTTTTTCGCCCAAGTCGCCCTCAAACGTGATCCCTGATGCAATTGGACGCATGCGATATTTACCCCACATTTTGCCAGTGGAAAACATGATGTATTTTATCGTTAAATAATGTATAGCTTCTTTCCCTCTATATCTATATACGAAAAGTTGCGGATCATGTTAGAATAACTGTTAAATAACAATGTCACCAAGGTTAGAACCACGACATATTATACCTGGCATAAAATTCTTGACAAGTGCTCTCAAACAGGCCCTCAGATATACTGTGTGAACTGATACAATGTTCAACATCATGGACTGGTACATCTGAACCACAGTACTTGATCGATGAGTCCAGTCAAGTTTCTAAAAAGTAAAAACACACTATGTTTGATTGAGTAATTTGTATATTCTTATAAATTCTGTATAGACAGTCTGAAGAGGGCAGAGATGGCCCTATATTGCTCAAATGAGGCTTAATTATGACTATATGTGACCAAACTTCAACCCTAAACTATATATCATAAACACAAACAATCTGTTTGACCTTGACAAGGCAAAACTTCTGACCAATTTACATGATGATTAGCTATAAAATGTGACTTCTAGAGTACCAACAAGGTTTTCCTCAGAATTGACCTGGTGACCTAGTTAACCCCAGATGACCCATATGCATTCTTAATCTAGAATTTACATTTGTATAAAGATAGTCATTCTGACTAAGTTTCATGAAGATCCAATTAAAAATGCAACTTCTATTGCAAACACAAGGTTTTTTTTACAACTTGATCGGGTGAGCTACAGTAGTTTTTTTCCCCTCTATGACCCATATTCGAACTTGACCTAGATTTCATCAAGGCAGTAATTCTGTCCACGTTTCATGAAGATCCAGTGAAAAATGCAGCCTTTATTGCATACAGAAGGTTAAGTTGGACAGAAAACAGACAGACAGACACCAGGGATCACAGTAACTCACCTTAAAGGTGAGCTAAAAACACGTAATACATGTTCAAAGGCCTTAACATAAAACTTTCATGCAATTACTGTATCAAAATATAATATTTTACAGTAATGATCATTGGCAGGTTATATCCATGTACCACACATTTATTTCAGACCAACTTTGATAGAAGCTCAAATTTAATTCCTGGAGAAACTAGCACTGGTCCCGCATGGTAAGCTGAAGCTATGACTCTATTGGGCTTCAAAACCTACTGGCAGATGATGATTATAGCTTTGTGCATCATCACTTCTACAAGCAACTACATATGATGATAATAATATCATTCATTTTACTATGAAGGTTATCTCTAAATATAAAGCATGTGAGCTACAACAAAAGGTTTGATCAAATGACGTAGATGAGCGAAGTCTTACCAGTAATACACCAATCAACACTTCATGTTCACTGTCCAGGAGTGTAGCACAGTCTTTCAATGACTTCAAATATTTGATTAGTGCTGCATCCTACAGAATACAAATTTTATCTAAATTGATATATAAACAGTAATAAACATGTGCAATATATTGCTATTGATTTACATTTAAAACATGCTAAACTTTGACCTTAACCTTCATGCTGAGGATACCTTCTTGCAGAAATTGCATAATTTTGCTGTGGAGATCACTGCTGAAAAGTTATATAAACTTCAAAGAAATGACTGCATTCAAACAACTATAATTTCAATAGCAACAGAAAGAGGATATGGTTCAAGTTGACTGTTGGCTGCACTTAAACCCAGACCATGAAGCTGTGGAAATGCTTCTAGCATGCTGCACAACACTATTGTAACTGAACAGATTTGCCAAAGTATTTCAAATCACAAAGCAAACATATTTTGAACCTAAACTTATGCATTTACATTGCATATCCCTGATTATAGAAAATTCTAGTATGTATAAAGATCTGTTTGACGAGGCATTGCTATGCAACAGAAAGGTCCCTACTAGTTTGGAGCTACATGTATCTATAATCAAGGGTGTATATATTTATGGTATGGTAATACAATTAAAATGCCAAGGAGAATATGTACATTGTAAGTTGTAACAACTCGGCTTGATGTGCTAGACATTTGTGCCAAGTTATTTTAAAATCCTTCAATGCATGACATAGTTACAGTCCGGACACGAATGTGTGCATATATGCATATATACAATATTACCTTCAAACTCTAGTGTGCCTTGACCTTTGACGTAGTTACAGTCTTGCAGACACCGCTTGATGTGCTAGACATTTGTGCCAAGTTATTTAAATTTCAATGCATGACAAATTACAGTCTGGAAACAATATGCATATATACAGGAATCCATTACCTTCAAACTCTAAGTGTGACCTTGACCTTTGAGGTAGGGATGTGGGTCTTGCACATCGTCTTGATGTGCTAGACATTTGTGCCAAGTTATTTTAAAATCCTTAAATGCATGACAAAGTTACAGTCCGGACTGTGTTAGTGGGGACCAGCGGTGCGATTTTAATGTGCCACCCTTTGATAATGATACACTATTGTGGTATATGTAACCTTTGTGTGAAGTTTTATCAAACTATGTAGATGCATGTTAAAGATACAGGCTCAAAATTGCAGATAGACCCAGCAGCACAAACCTATAGTCCCCATACTCCTGTGTAGTGACAGGCTACAGTCCTGGTAGGGGATTAACAACACTTCTTTCAATGACTACTGACATACTGCCTGTTACCATTGTAACCAGTACATGTAATGTAGATCAGCTATAACCTTTCCTGAGCATTCCTGGTCTGTTGGTAAAGTTGAGCTAAAAGTATCTATCATCTGACTATGTAGTGGTGAAATGTCTACTTACTGATAACGTTGGACTGACTAATTTGCTGATAAAATTGTCATAGTCTTTTCTTGAGCCCTGAAAAGTAAAATTAAAATGATACATTTGTATGTTTAATTGGATAGGAAACACAAGCCGACACAACCATTCTACATGCGGCATTGCCCTGTCAACAGTCTCAAGTTATTAGCATATAAGAATTTTAAAACATGGTATTAAATTTTGTCAACGACAAACTGAAGTTGAAAACATATTGCAACACAGACAGTTTTCTAAAGAATAATAAGTAAAATTCCACTTTTAAGACCACTCGATATTACTGGTTAGACTGCCCTCAATATTCAGACCAAAAATTTTACAGCAAAATGCTCAATTTCATATCAAAAGGTATCGCTGATCAGACTGATTCATTAATAAGACCATGTTTTACTTGTCCGGAGGATGAACTCAATACAGAAATTTTTCATGTACATTTGATTGCTCTATAGGCAGAGTTCAGTTTCTTGTATTGAGTTGTATATTCAAATTCCAGAAGATATCCTGAGAGGCTCTGCTCAACCAGAACCGTTGTTAGCCCAGTTGGCTAGTGCTTGCCTTTCAATAAGACAGTAATGGCTTCAACTCCTACACTTGGTGCATGTATTTAACTTCGAAAGTCACTTTTTGGCACAAAAGTACTATATTGGGGATGTACTGCCTCCCAAAAATTGGTTATACATATAATCTAATTGAAAAATGCTTGAACAAAATCTCTCTAGCTTAAATTTCATCTTTTTGCATAAACACAACCTGAAACAAAAATAGGTCAGCCATAACAGACGCCCAATTGGATACAAACAAATGTGTATTTTGTGAATTAAGTAAGATATATGTTTGGTCATGACGCTTAAATCAGAAATCATAGTCAATGGGATTTACACCAGCATTGCTTCTCTTTCCATGTGAATCAGCTGGGACATTGTTTCTCACCTTGCCGTCTGCACATGTATACCGAATAGTGCAAGGATAATTGTTGAAACAGCGTGCCAGAGTTTTATTCAAGTTATTGTAACATTTCTCTTGCAAAATCCTTTCTCAGAGGATGCAAAATGTATACAGTAGAACCTCAAAAAAACTGCACAACCAGGGAACCTGCAGAAAAGTAAGTTCTTTGGAAGTTTCCGGGTTTGGAAGTCCGCAGTGATTGGCTAAACAATGGCAGACGTTTCAAGACATTAACAGTCATGATCCGACTGTTTGTAGTGTCCGCTTTTAAGAAGAAATTTTATATTGAAATAGGTTGAAATTTATGAAAATAGTTTTTGGTTTTCCAAATTAAGAAGTTTCGGTATTTAGAAGAACGATTTATATTGAAAATAGCAAAGTTTTTGGGACCCAGAAAATCGTCCATTTCTCTAAGTTTTTGGTATTTTGTAGTTCTGGTTTTTCTGAAGTTCCACAATACATGTAACTTCTGAAAACAGACCTTCCATATACCAAAAACTTTCAAACTTATGAGAATCGGTTTTGGAAGTTACTTAAAAATTAGAGGCGATCATAAATGACAAAACAAAAAGTACGCTGTGAACAAGCAACTCGTTTTGATATTCAACATTTCTTTATTTATAATGGGCATTCTTGTAATATTTCGGTTGTTTGTGTCATCCGTACGAAATAATAAAATTAAATATAAACTAGAGCTATCACTAAATGTGATTAATACCCCCAAAAGGATTGCTTTATAAACTGAAGAAGTTCGTAGTAACATAATACCTTGCAAACAAACTAAAAAGAGATATTGTTCTTAGCAGTTCCTCTCATTGTGCTTGACCATTGTATGAAGTTGTATTGAATTCCAACATGTAGTTTTTCGAAAAATGCTCCAGACAGGGAAAAGTAACAAAGGGCAATAACCCTGTAATTAGTCAAGATGGAGTTATGGTTACTGTGCACTGCACTCCCTCTCACTGTGCTTGACCATTGTATGTAGTTGTACTGAATTCCAAGCAGAAGTTTTCAAGTTATGCTCCGGACAAGGAAAAGTAACAAAGGGTAATAACTCTGTAATGAGTCAAGATGGGGTTATGGTTCCTGTGCACTGCACTTCCTCTAAATGTACTTGACCATTGTATGAGGTTGTACTGAATTCCAACTAGTAGTTTTCAAGTTATGCTTCGGACAAGGAAAAGTAACAAAGGGCAATAACTCGGTAAATACTCAAGATAGAGTTATAGTTCTTGTACACTGCACTTCCTCTGAGTGTGCTTGATCATTGTATGAAGTTGTATTGAATTCCAACCAGTAGTTTTCAAGTTATGCTCCGGACAAGGAAAAGTAACAAAGGGCAATAACTCTGTAATTAGTCAAGATGGAGTTATAGTTCTTGTGCACTGCACTTCCTCTCAATGTGCTTGACCATTGTATGAAGTTGTATTGAATTCCAACCAGTAGTTTTCAAGTTATGCTCTGGACAAGGAAAACTAACAAAGGGCAATAACTCAGTAAATACTCAAGACAGAGTTATAGTTCTTGTACACTGCACTTCCTCTGAGTGTGCTTGATCATTGTATGAAGTTGTATTGAATTCCAACCGGTAGTTTTCAAGTTATGCTCTGGACAAGGAAAACTAACAAAGGGCAATAACTCTGTAATTAGTCAAGATGGAGTTATAGTTCTTGTGCACTGCACTTCCTCTCAATGTGCTTGACCATTGTATGAAGTTGTATTGAATTCCAACCAGTAGTTTTCAAGTTATGCTCCGGACAAGGAAAAGTAACAAAGGGCAATAACTCTGTAATTAGTCAAGATGGAGTTATAGTTCTTGTGCACTGCACTTCCTCTCAATGTGCTTGACCATTGTATGAAGTTGTATTGAATTCCAACTAGAAGTTTTCAAGTTATGCTCCGGACAAGGAAAATGCAACAGACCGCCCGACCGACCGACCAACCACCGGGTGACTCCTATATACCCCCCTAAACTTCGTTTTGGGGGTATAAAGAAAGCATAATTTGCAACAAAGAGAGGTCTCACAACTGAACCTTGCAGGACACCAAATATAGCCGACGGTTATTTTGTTTTGAGAACACAACATTCGGAACTTTTTTAAATATAGATCATTTTTTTGCATTTACATTACAAATTAACAAACATGGGACAGATAATTATTACAATTGAAATATTTACGCACTTTCCATGCATTGTCTGTCAACTTTCGTAACATGAGAGACTCAAAATCTCCTCAGACAAAAAAATTTTTGCATATTCGCTCAATTTTGAGTTATCTTTCAGAAGTAATTGTGTCAAATAGCTTGGGTTTAAAAACAATTTTACAATTGTTTGAGTTAAATATGTCATCCTTTTTTACAAGCAATATTTTTCACACCCACCGTGATTGACAATTAAGGCAAGTTGGTAATAAAAAGATTGACCAATTATGGCACATTGTTTACGTGGATAATTATTCCAAATCTACATAAACGTGATAAATATTTTAAGTTCAGGTAGGAAAGAAAATGTTTTGAAACAATTATATCTAACAAGTGCACCGCCTGCAGATGCCTGATGCTCGTCTGATTTCATCCTTTTACGTTTATTTATCACCATTTTTTAAGTAACAGTGTCCTTAAACTTGGCCCAAGAACACAATCCCACAAAAGGTTTTCATAATAATAACTAGACACTAAGTTTGGTCACAATAATTCAACTGCAACTAAAGATGTTGTTTTTTTTCTCCCATTTTTCTATTTTTAGAAAAAACCCTGGACTTAAACCCCATGAGCCCCAAACACAATACCAGTTAATTAACAAGAGCTGTCCATACATCGTCGGAACCCACGGCTAATTCCTGCCGCTTCTCTCCGTCATATTCAATTGGTAATGAATAGCCTGGGTTACCGAGGATGTGTCCATAAGACAGCACGCTCGACTATTATGGGTGTTTGCTAATAAAACAAAACTTTTATCAGTATAATAGCAAAACAAAATTCTGCTAACTATTAAGTATAAACTAGGAAAGTTGAATCATAAAAAAAGTCAAAATCTATAACTATAGATTTTAATTTTTGGTAAATAAATTGTTTGATACAAAATTTACCCTGAACACTATTGCAAGGTTTGATATAACTACCACAAGTGGTTACCGTGATATGTGCATGGTAGTACCTTGCGTGCAAAACTTTACCAAATTTTCAAAGTCAAACAAGGGCCATAATTTGCACTAAATTTAAACAAGAGTTATCTGTCTTGACTGTGTGACACCTCTTAAGACATTAAAAAAGTTTCAAGTCAATATCATAAGTGGTTACTGAGGTATGTGCATGATAGTACCTAGCAGGCAAAACTTTAACCAAATTTTCAAACTCAAACAAGGGCCATAATTTGAACTAAATTTATACAAGAGTTATCTGACTTGACTGTGTAACACCCCTAGAGACATTAACGAAGTTTCAAGTCAATATCATAAGTGGTTACTGAAATATGTGCATGATAGTACCTAGCAGGCAAAACTTAAACCAAATATTCAAAGTCAAACAAGGGCCATAATTTGAACTAAATTTATACAAGTGTTATCTGACTTGATTGTTTGATACCCCTAAAGACATGAACAAAGTTTCAAGTCAATATCATAAGTGGTTACTGAGATATGTGCATGATAGTACCTAGCAGGCAAAACTTTAACCAAATTTTCAAAGTCAAATAAGGGCCATAATTAGTACTAAATGTTTTCAAGAGTTATCTGCCTTGATTGTATGACACCCCTAAAGACATGAACAAAGTTTCAAGTCAATTTTATAAGTGGTTACTGAGATATGTGCATGATAGTACCTAGCAGGCAAAACTTTAACCAAATTTTCAAAGTCAAACAAGGGCCATAATTTGTACTAAATTTTTTCAAGAGTTATCTGCCTTGATTGTATGACACCCCTAAAGACATGAACAAAGTTTCAAGTCAATATCATAAGTGGTTACTGAGATATGTGCATGATAGTACCTAGCAGGCAAAACTTTAACCAAATTTTCAAAGTCAAACAAGGGCCATAATTAGTACTAAATGTTTTCAAGAGTTATCTGCCTTGATTGTTTGACACCCCTAAAGACATGAACAAAGTTTCAAGTCAATATCATAAGTGGTTACTGAGATATGTGCATGATAGTACTTAGCAGGCAAAACTTTAACCAAAGAAGCAACGCCGACGCCGACGCACAAGTGACTGTAATAGCTCTCCATATTCTCTGAATAGTCGAGCTAAAAAGTCTTTATTCATATGTATTACACATTTAATAATATAAAGTTACATTATGTCAGTTGTAACTAAAGATATTGAACATAAGTGTTCCCACTCAGTATTTTTTTCAAGGGTATACTTACCCCCTGGACACAAAAAGAAGGGGTAAATCGCAATTTTTGGGGGTATGAAAATTATATGAGAGACAAGCAGCGACCGTTTAAAATTTGTACAACCCGCGGCAACCACTTGTTATGAACCGTTTTGGGTATTTTTTCCGACTTTTAACACTACTCGTAGTTGTTTCAGTACTTGTGCATGGTACCTCTTTACTTTGTTGTTGGGAATCATTAATCTTATTCACCGTGAAGCAAAACACAATGCTTTGTCTGCCACATTTTTGCAGACGAAGCCCGGATCATTAGATTGTTCACACTTTTAAAAGTACTAATATTAGTTCCCAGAGCATTCAAATATAAAACCAGTCCATTTCATGACGTCAACGGTAAATCACAAGCAGTTACGCCGACCGATTGGCCGAGAAAGTAGAATTTCCATGATCTATTTTTAGAACATACTGAGGGTTTCCAGCTGGACCTATTCGTCCTCGGCATTTTCGTACGCGCACGATCTCGCACGTGGTGAAAATTATTTGCGCGATATTATTTTTTCCGTGATTTACGTAATAATTTACGAGAGTGGGAACACTGAACATATTACTGTTTTTTCTATTTTTAGTTAGTGACCTTGACAATGACCCCAGGAGCCCCAAAACCCAGCCCTATCTTCTTAAATAATTACTACAAACAGAAGTTAGTTACATTATGTCAACTGTAACTAAAGATATTGAATATAATACGGTTTTCCTATTTTTAGTAACAGTGACCTTAATCCCAGGAGCCCTAAAATACAATCCAATTAAAGATATTCATAAATATTTCTTATACACTAAGTTTGGTTGCATTATGTTGACTGTTACAAATATTGTGTGTAAATTTATAAGGGGCAATAATCCGGCCAAATACATCACAGGGTTATGTAACTTGTAAAATTCTTCATTTAAACTTTTGATAGTGAACAGGTATTCCACAGTTTAAAAGTGATAGCTTTGATAGTTTGCATGTAAGTGACCCAAGCACAAAACTTAAAAAATCAGACTAGCTAAAAATTACAAAGTCCAAAAATACTAAAATATCCCCCATCCTCCCCTCCCCTTCAAAATGTGTGACTCAAAAACCCGTTTGATATATTGAAGTGCATTATCCATTTATTGTCTGTGAAAAAAATTGAAATCAATCTAACAAAAAATGAAGAAGCTATGTCCAATTCTCAAAATCAACCAAAATCCATCAAAATTCATGTTTTTTACCAAAAAAAAACAGGTGAGACTAAGCATCTTTAGGGTACAATGTGAAGAAGGGTATTACATGAACAAGTTCCCCAAGTTTCAAAGCGATAGCTTTGATAGTTTCCATGTAAGTGACTTAAATGCAAAACTTAGCCAACGCCGCCGATGACGACAATCAAGTGACGACAATAGCTCGTCATTTTTTTCAAAAATCAGACGAGCTAAAAATGATTATTTTTTTACGCAGTGATACTCTAGTGGCAATTCACAACGGAAATACCGCAGTGACGATGTGCTAATAATAGAGACGCACAACTACCGTCTATCGTAGATGAAAAAATGAAAAATAAAAAGTATTTACAGAAATTGATGTATTCTACATTTTGTAGTTGTACATCAATAAATACACAGACCTATATACACATGGATTGGCAACTTCCAAAAATCAATAATGCGATATCAGAGTAAATGTTACCCATCATGCTTTGCGCGCGCTCGGTGTTTTTCAGAAATTTTCCCATTTGTGATATTTGGCAGGTGCCGCCAGACTTGACAAAATTTTCAACAAACAAAATCGATAACAGTTACGCCTTACGAAAAAAAGATTAGCTTGGAATAAGACAAAAGTTGCATAAACAAAGAAAAATACAAACTATTGAGCCATACATATTGAAGTAGACACGATTCAATTTGATTTATTGTTTACGTTTTTCCCCGATACGTTCCAAGATGGAGGACGGCGAGAAGCTTCATTCTACATCACGCTGACAAAATTTTCAACATACAAAATCGATTAAAGTTACTATACGCATTACGAAAAACAGATATAGGTTGGAATGACACTGATTACTTAAAGAAAAAAAAACAAAACTATTGAGCCATAAATATTGAAGAAGACACGATTAAATTTGATTATTTTTCAAGATGGAGGACAGGTGGACCCTGGGAGTTTCCGATTTCGGCAAACCTCGGATATTGTCCATTGATCCTAAAATCTCGCCATCCACGATAAAAAGGTTTAACTTGTATAGAAGATACGAGAGTTGCCAATCCATGTGTGTATATAGGTCCCTGATAAATATAATAAAATAATTGTAAAATACTTGATTTCAGTCTAGTTGGTCACCGTGAATCACCGCGACCGCATGTTTCAGCGCATCGCAAATGGTCGTGGTGGCCGTTTAGGTGACCAAAACTTTTTTAGGGTGACCATGTCACCGTGTCTGGTCACCTAGAATGAATTTTTGTCGTGGTGACTGGGTGACATTTTGCAAAAACACCTTGCGTGTACTGTAATCTATTTCCATGTTGGAAAATTTCATTTCATTAAAATGTTTTTAAGCTGCTCTTAAAGCGCTTCTAAACTCCGTCATGAAATCAGGACAGAAAGTGCTGTACTTAGGAAATTGAAGCAAAACAATAAAGCCTAGCATTTCCGCAATGAATATAAAAAGTAAAAAAGCATGAATTTTAAAGTGAAAATAGGAAATGCAGGGTCTTATTTAAAAGGACTAAACAGGCTGAGTATATCTCATGATCGGGGTAAATACCCCAAATGAGCTAAAATAGCCCGATCTGGCTATAACATAAACAAAAGAAAGGTACAATAAATTATAGTTTAAATAACTTTTTTGCCAGGAAAAAGCGCAAGTTATTTTTTTCAGTATATGTTCAGATAATTGTAAGCAATAAGAGTAAGTAAATTTCATGTCAATATCTTGTTGCTGAAGTTTCCATTTTTTTACCAACTGAAAAACCAGAAAGTATTGTTTTTAAATCAGGTCTGTATGGATGAGAGAAATATTCTGTGAAAACATAAACTTGAGCTTTTTCTTTGCAAAAAAGTTATTACAAAAATTGTGCTTTTCTATTGTTTTCGTTTTGACCCGTTCTGGCTATATTAGTTCATTTGGGGTATTTACCTTGATCGGGAGATATGCTCAGCCTGCTAAATGGACCAAATCAACAGATTATACTGCCATATTTTGACTAACGCAATTCATAGAATCTAGGTGTTCATACCTTCTTAAACTTGTATAAAATTGCTTCAAAGTTGTTTTTTGGATCCATGTTACATAGCTGATATGACTGCAATAAAAATTACACTTCCATCCGAATAAGTTAGTAGCCGGCTTTTGAACTACTTATTAAAAAAACATGCAACGCGTCTGATTATTTCCCGAAAGAAATTAGGGTATAAACGTGACCAAATGAAAATATGTAGGTCGATATGTCCAAGAAATTATTTTAATTCTGTATCTATCACGCTAGCAAACAAATTTACGACTTTTTATCTGAAGCACATTTGCGCAATATTGATGCTCTCCAAATTGGAGTCGTAATTGAAACAAAGCCAAAGGAAGAACGTTTCACGAAAAGGATTTCACGGTACGGAACCAGGTAGGACAGTTTGTTTGTTTGTAATTGTGCTTATTAAAGAGCCTCTAAAGAGGCTATTGTCGGTACGACCCGCCAGGTAGGACAGTGGGTGGTGGAGAGGTTTTAAGATAGCCGGTTCTATATATTTTATGCCGAGTTACGCGGTTCATTCTTGAAGAAATGAGAGTTCCAATGATAGTGGTGGAGAGGTTTTAAGATAGGCAGAAGGTAGCCGGTTATATATTTTATACCGAGTTACGCGGTTCATTCTTGAATAAATGAGAGTTCCAATGATATCAGATTAATGTCGAGTCATTTGTTTTGAAGTTTGTAAGGAAAAAAAATATGTCAAATATATAATTATCTATCTATCTCTGGATACTGCCAAACTCTCTGGCGAGTGTCATAATAAGTGAAATAAAAAAAACCCCTGGCAGTTAGTTTTGTCAGGTTAAAGTGAGACTTAGAAGAAAATATCCAATCAAAAGTTAATTAAAATGTTAGCATAATTGAGATCAGAAATAAAATTAAAAGATAAAAACACTGATCATCTGACTAATACTGAACATTTACCACAGCCTGCTTGAACTGGACAAGGTCAGGTAGAGTAGCAATGTTACTTGGGGGGTTCGTTCCAAAGGGTGATACTATGTGGGGAAAATGAGTATTTGTGGTAATCAGAGGTAACCTGTATATGCCGTAGGAACAGCGGGTGCATCTGCCTGGTGAATCTGATAGGTGTTTAATATTGTACTTGTCGAGACGACCATTTTAATCTCGCAACATTCCAGTATGTGACATCTAGATCAAAATAAGGATACATAGCCACTTCCTTTAAAGTGACATTTTGCGCATCTTACTGCACCAAGTGTATTTGTGGTGATAGTTTTATAAAATCAATTTTCGGTTGCTGTGCATTGAACTGTGTTAAACTAATGATAATGCTGCATTATTATTTGAAGTTGGTGCTTTAGCAATAAAAACAATTTGACTAATAAAATAACTGTTCCTTTCTTGGCAGTGATCTCCCTTGTGTTATTGTTGTTGTTGGTAGAGATTTCGGCAGTGGAAGGGAAGCAACTCATGCATGCAGCTGTTTATTTTTAAAATTGACTCTCCCAGTCAAAATAGGAATAG
The DNA here is from genome assembly GCA_022818135.1 of Saxidomus purpurata. Lineage (NCBI taxonomy): Eukaryota > Metazoa > Mollusca > Bivalvia > Venerida > Veneridae > Saxidomus > Saxidomus purpurata. The sequence continues at coordinate 36,237,824 of JAFMSR010000002.1, forward strand.
TAATATTTGAAAAGTTATTACACACCTAATTCAGCTGGATTTTTACTTGAAAAAATTTACATAATTCCACTTTAAAATATTAGGCCATACCAGAGACTATGTGTTAGTCTGTTTGTATTTATACCGAATTTAATCTATGTTTATGTTTTGGGTGTCTGATTGGGAAAAAAAACTTCGGAAAATGTTGAAACGGCCTATATTACTCGGAAAAACTAACCTAATCCTCCTGACCTCGATTAGCATAATTTCACTATCGATTTCTGTCTATATTCATACTTGATTTTCATTCAACGAATACGCACGGGAAGTAATATAAAATAGTTGATAAATATATTTCAGATCAAAATATATAATATCGATCGGATCGATAGCACGGTTGGTAGCGACCTCGTTTTTTAATATTACCTAACAACTGTATAAAATGACCCCAGACATTGACCCCGGGGGCATGATTTGAACAAATTTGGTAGAAGTACGCTTGACATTGTTACTAAATATCTAAATTATAGGCCTTGTAGTTTTGGAGAAGAAGATTTTGAAAGTTTTTTTTAATGTAAAACAAGTGACCCTCGGACGGGGCGAATATTGGTCCAAGGGGCATGATTTGTACAACTTGGTAGAGGTCTTCTAGACAATGTTACACACCTAATATCTAAACTCTTGACCTTGTGGTTTTGGATAAAACGAGCTTTAAAGGTTTTCCTGTAAGTCTATGTAAAACAAGTGACTTCCAGTCGTGGTCAGTATTGACCCTAGAGGCAAGATTTGAACACACTTGGTAAAGGTTTACTAAACGATGACTCACATTATTGTATACTTAATTTTGTATTTTCGTCAAATACGTGCTTACAGACAGGTAAAACGTACCGAGCCGTTTAAGATAGCTTAATATCAGGATGCTTCTGGCCAAGTTTGATTATATTCCATGAAGTGGTTTATGAGAATAAGGCATTTGAAGCAATTTTGGTAGGAAGGACGGACGACGGACTGACGGACGGACAACGGATATACGCAAGTTTTCCATGACAACTTTGTATAGAAAAATATTTCTATACAAAATGTATTTAAATGTTATTTGACGGGCAGATAATTCAAAATGAAGGTCAGTGTCCTATGATTTTTTATTTCATATTTCTTTTCCAGATTTGAGTCTCGGTCAACATAAGTTTGAATAAATTCGCCTATTTAGGAAAAGATTTGCCCTATATACATATATGAATTTAATTGTGGCGAACGTTCTTTAAGAATTATAATCGACATAGTATCAAGTTTTCCCGTGAATTTAAGTTTAAAGGTTAAAAGCTCACTTTTCTTAAGTATTACTTGTATAAAATTCTGAATAAACCGTAATGGATGGTGTATGTTGTTATAATATAAGGGTTTTTAGTTTGTTTTAGAGTAAGTAACATACAAAGTCTTGTTGAATGCATTGTAGTTGAAAAAATCCAGTCTTTGAGCCTCATATGATAATATTTCAAATATGCTATGATCTTCCTAAAATGATTTATCCATGACAAACATTCGTATTTGTAAGCTGTGTAAAGAGGTGTGTAGCGAAAGGAAAAAAAAACAAACAAAAGAAGAAAAGAAGGATTAAAGTAGAGATAAAGAATCTAACTCCAAAATAACATATCAACCAATGAACGATGGAAGAACTTTATATCAATAAGGAATCGGATACACCAATTTCCCTATGCTTTGTGACTGTGCCCAATTAAATGAAAAATGGAGAGGTGGTCTAAATTGTATTAATCACAAAATCAAACACAACTACTGTATTCTGTTTGTCAGATCGATATTGCATTCAGTAGCAAAACAAATAATTAATAACATGAAATGGAAAAATAATTTTGTTAATCTAATTAAGTGTCCGATATGTTAAGTATCACATAGTTACACGTACTTGCATTGTGGGAGGGGGCGGGGGGAAACAGTAGTTATTGACAGGGCTTTAGCAAACATTTAGTTTAGTCAAGCTATGGCGTAAGGTTTATTATTGCTGTTATTCAACGCTCAAGGCTCAATGCCGAACATTGGAGCATAACAACATGTAGTTAAAATGTTCTGATAATTTTTCAGCAGGTGTTAATAACTTTAAGCAGGCTTTTATAACTTTAAGCAACTCTGTGACCCTTCCAGTATGCTCACAATTTATATAATTCCCATTGTGAAATCATAGTTGTCATAGTATTAACAAATTCTTTCTGTGTTGTTATACCAAGTCAAATCTCAATTAACAGTTTTTTAAAATAAAACTTGGCCCAACCAACAATCAAGTGTTCCTGGATTGCTAAGGAAAAGTGAAACCCATAACAAGTGCAAAGTCAATCAGTCAGTCATAAGTGAGATATTAACTTCGTCGAGATGTTTGTATTTTTTATGTGCTGTTACTCGTATAAAACTATGTATACTGGCAAATTTTCATTAACAAAAATAACTTTGAAACTCTATCGATATGTACATAATTCAATACTACTATGAAAGCAACCTGAAACTTCAATCATCTCCAGAAACCCCAAAACACATGCCTTTCAGCGTCTTCTTTCCTAAAAAGCGAAAGCCAACGCTGATTGATGTATTCAAGCTGTCCAATAAACAAGAACTATCTTTAAAAAAAGACGTTCGGCGCGGTTTTGAATATATAAAACATCCAGGTAGTTAGACTTCATAGTAATAATTCCTGTTAAATTTTATCATAATGCAGTAAGAGGTTTTAGAAGATGAAGCCGAGACTTTCTATTGACAGGTTACTGTGATATTGACCTTCGAAATTAAGCGACCCCATATACTGATGTTTTCTGGCAAGTTTTATTAAAATCCAGCAAGGTGTTTATGAGATACAGTAAAGTATAGACAAAACATTTCAACTCCTGTACGCAGCGGTAAAGGTTGCTGTTATTCTGCGATTTAATTAAGGTCTGCTCCCCAAAGCATGGCCATCCTCATCAATCTTTGCCACAAAAAATAGTATTCCTCGTCGAGGAATGAACCCCATTCTCCAACGTACAAATACGTTACTAGAACTATTGACCGTTATTCACTGGTCGATAAAAAATAATTACTCTACACTCATAACTAACATTAGTTGGGAGGTACAAACATATCATGTTGATAGATATGAGCTATTGACGTACTCAAATTATAAAACCATTCACGAAAGACTGAAGATGCGAACATATTTTATTGATCTTTTTCGTGCGGTATTATCAATTAAAAGGTGCCTGACAAAATAATTTGTTAAATCCAAAAACTGTTATACATTCTACTTGTCATTTCATTGGCGGTCAAAAGAATACCGACTTCCGGGGAAAAGCGAGCTTAGTACGGCTGCACCGAAAAATAGATATTTTCTTAGTGCGACTTCGATCACCAACCACAGTGACCGTAGTTTAACCAAACAGCAGTCCAATTGAGTTTGGTTAGTCTGGAATAGGGTCCGTAATATACGGACCCTGGTCTGGAATGACGTGATCTGGTACCTTTAGTTGAACCAGGCAAAAGTGGTGGTAAGGCCAGTCGAAATATAGCATCAAAGTGTTAAAAAACAGGTTTAGAACGTTTTTGATGCAATAAGGTATTACATGTGGAAGATAAATGCCAATTATTTAGCACTATGTTAGTTCGAAATAATGCTACTGTAATAAGGTAATTGGCGTAGAGGAATAGTAATTTGTCCAGTGCTGGACCCTATGTATTTTGGCACATAAGGAACAGATTCCGTTCTGAACATTGCATTAAGACATTCAAATTTTGTCTTTAAGGAAAGATAACTTGTATTTGATCATGAATAACTTTGTAACATTTCAAAATTGATATATGCATAAAATTAAAAAAGCATAACTGCTGCATGCTGCATAATTATTTTATGACATTTCAAAAATAAGCCATTTCGAGTATTTATGTCTGGTAAAATCTGTGAAAAAAAGTTTAAAAAGGGCATAAATATGTCAAAAAATGGCGAGTGCAATAGCCTCCTTATTCTTCGAAAAGTCGAGCTAATACCGGCAGATAGTTTTTTCATGAACACAATTTGTTGGTATTGCTTAACACAACTGGTTATATTTTTTTTATTTAAGAAAAATCATCTTCAAATTCAAGTGTTTCATATTCCTATTGATTAGGTAGATAAAACACTGACATGTTGAGTTTTCATATGCATGATGTGTTCTTTTTGTTTTATCACTATAATCTATATATATATAAAAAGTATAAAATTAAAATGATGTTCCACAAGAAATAACAATTCTTCATATAGATATTAGTTGTACGAGTTAAACGCCCGGTTTCAAGTTTTTGGTCATTTCAACAGGCGATCAGTTTACCTAACAATCGTTCCTTGGAAAACGAAACAGTATTAACTCCTATCTTTCATACGAAATTGCCAACTTTCTCACAAAAATAGACTTTGTCGGTAGCAGTGCTCGAACCATGACCTTCAATCTATGAGAGGTTACAGTGATCTGAAATCGACCACGGGGGCGGACATTTTCATAGTTGCAACATTTAACCGATGGGAGTCCCTCGAGCCGCTTGCCACTGCAATATCACTTGGACGATTGATATGAAATCATTTCAAATGTAAATGTCCTACAAACAATTTCTAATTGGGGCTTGATTTCTAAAGTGCAGCGCTTTATCAAACATATTTTTATTAGAAACCGTAAAACAGTACATGTATTCCCTTTTTTTTTACCGAAATACATTTCAGCAATCCCTTTAGTCAGTAATGAATAGTTAGCTGCTAGTTATTCTTCTTTTGGTATCTATTGGAGCCACTGGTATTCAGCACTGAAAGGGAGAGTTTCTGGGGGCAGATTTTTTACTCCAGTGCTTACTCTAAAGTTTTGAAAATGAAAGATAACCGCATGGTCCTAGGTCTGTGTAGTACGATAGGGAAATGGCAGCATTGTGTTAACCTGAATAAACTTTGTTTGAAACCATCTTCAAAAATATTTTAACTCTCTTCAAAACATTAATATGACGGATATATTGATACAAAATACTAGTTAGTATGCTGATTAGGCCGGGTAATGTACTATTGGATACATAGCTCAGCTGTTCTGTAAACAGTAGATGTGACATGTACCGTTTATCGATAGTTGCTAACTGAAGATCCAAACATAGCAGTCTCTGCCACTCGACATTTAGGTGAACTATCGCCCGTGCATACAGACAATAACTATATAGTACATCTGAGATTACAAAAATTGGTGTCATTCTCTTACGAAATGAAGGTAAGTTAAGTTTAAAGGTTCTACATTCATTTGGGGTTACAAATATTCTGAAACTGTTTAAAAATTCAACAGCTGAACAGTACCGAATACTATACTAACAACTTACTGCGGTATATAAAAACGAGAAAAGATTGAACTATGGATTTTCAAGAGTTACAGGTACATTTTCAAGTATGAATTACAAAAAAGTTTTAGGTATATATCTGTACCTTTACTTGCAAATTCTATTGGACAAAAAGACATGCAGTGCGTTAAGCAGCGGACATGAAATATGGGAATATCTTTTTGTGAATAATAGCTATAACAATGAAGTAAGACCGGTCAAACAATGGAGTACACCAACAACGGTGAATGTTAGTGTAGCCGTGATTGCCATTATAGATTTTAATGAAGTGAAACAGACAATTGTCCTAACTACAAAACTAACATTAATTTGGAAGGATGACTACTTGGTCTGGAATCCAGAGAGTTTTGAAAATATAACTCATATCCATGTGTCTCAATCAAAAGTATGGAAACCCTACATATTTCTAGAGAATTCTGTTTCAAAACAGGCGGAGATTGGAACCCCTTCTCTACAAGTCATTATCTCAAATGACGGAACAGTAGAATGGAATCCAGTTGAAGTATTTCAATCGACATGCGCTGCGGACGTTCGCAAATTTCCATTTGACACACAGAAATGTTCTATGGTGTTTGAAACTCTAGGGTACACTGACGCAGAGCTTCGGATGAATTCAGTAGAAGACCATATTGATTTCCATGGTTCTGGTATCACTTCCGGCTGGTCAGTTGTTAAAACGGAGATTGAAACTAGTGTTGATGAGGGTTCCGAGATTCACATTTTGTGTTCCCTAACACTTCGCAGGAATCCAACTTATTTTATCTTGAACATTTTCCTGCCTATTGTTATACTTTCTTTCATGAATATCTGTGTATTCATACTACCTGTGCAGTCGGGAGAAAAAGCAAGTTTTGTTATCACAGTGTTCCTATCGCTCGCCGTCTTTCTAACAATTGTGAGCAGTAATTTACCAGAAAATTCGGACAAAGTCTCAATCCTGAACGTGTATGTTTTCATGTGTACCCTTCTCAGTGTTATTATTGCGATTCTGACAATAATTCAGATACGAATCTATCATCGTGATCCGGATAGGAAAGTACCTCCTTCTTTCACTAAACTTGTAGATGTATGGACTTCAAAGGCAGTTCTCAATGCTTCAAAAAAGACTAACACGACCGAAGAAAATACCAATGTACGGGACAAACGTCGAAAGAACACTGTTGTAGACATTATGCCGCTTGAAACGGATGCTGCCATAGATAACCATGCTGTCATCAATGGTATGCCGTTTGGTAAAACGGTCACATGGCCGGATGTTGTTCGGGCGTTTGATAACATTTTTTTAGCAATGTTTCTGACAATCAACCTCATTATGACTGTCGTTATTTTCATAATGGCTGTCAGCAAAGAGAAACTTTCTGAGGATCATGACTCACACTGATTTCGTGAATTATATGTCATTCAGCTATGAATTATATTATTTTAAATCTAACGAACTCTGAATCTATATCAATTACATTGTGTTTTTATTAAAAAAGCATCATAATTATGAACTTCGGAGAGTGTGGTGAACATGCCTTTAAGGCACAAGCATATTGTAAGTAAAAAAGGTTCCGAAATGGCCCATACTAACTACAGACAATATTAACATTTACGAAGATAGGATGACGGATGTAAAGCTGATATAACTGACCCTTTAGACTTCTAAAATTTGTAAGTCATTCTATCGAAACGTTTGGATTTTTGACAATGTTTTTGTTGTTACAAAATGTACGTATATTCAGAATTGTATAAGTAATGTTTTAAAACATATTTGTCTAACTTTACTGATATTTTACTATTTTACAACGTATCAACAGAACTATTTAATATTATTGATCTTTTAGTCACTTCATTAAATATCATCAACTTTGGCCTCAAGCATCCTGAAATTAAGCTCTTTCAAATATCTTCAAATGGTTCAGGTTGACTAAACAGCAGGATCTTCTCAAAATCCAAAAGGCCAAGAGCCTAGATATTTGGTACACAACACCGATTAGCGATCCTCTACCAAAGTTGTTCAAGTCATGCCCCTCTAGTCACAGTTGACCCACCTCCCCTTTGTGATTGATCACTTGTTTTGCATAGAGTTATAAGGAATTCTTAGAAACTCTTCTTGTCTGAAACCGCCAGTCACATGGCTCAGATATTTGGTTTTTAGAATTGTTTAGTGGATCTCTATTAGTTTTGTTCAAATTATGCCCCTGGAGTCTAATTTGGCCCCATCCTAGAGGTTACATATGTATTTTATGTAAATACAGGAATTCTTTAAAAAAAATTCTTTTCAAAAACTGCAAGGAATACTAGTATATCTTAGATATTTTGTATGTAGCTTTGCCTAGTGGTCTGAAACTGACACTGTTTTATTTGGTTAAACGACTATTTTTACACACAAGTATATTCAATGGCGTAGTACAATAAGTACAAAAAGCAATGCTAAAAATATACGCATATGTGAGCCAAAAAACATGTTATATGTACAAAGCAACATGCGCATGATCACTGCAGTTCATAAAAAGTACATCAAAACCAAGACTCAAAGTCTCTAAACTATAATGTTTTTAGATTTCTCTTGAAAATTTCTACGGATTCAGAATTTCTCACATTTAGTGGTAGTGCTCCTTAAAGTGACATTATGCGCATCTTACCTTTTTTGGCATTAGTATTTGAAGTCGGTGCTTTAGAAATAAAAAAAATGGACTATAAAATAATAGTTCCTTTGTTATTGTTGTTGTTGGTAGACATTTCGGCAATGGAAGGGAAGCAACTCATGCATGCAGTTGCTTTTTTTCCTTAAATTGACTCTCCCAGTCAAAATAGGAAAAGTAATATTTGGAAAGTTATTATTTCGTACTGGTAGCAGGAAGAGTTTGTTTTAGTGGGTTAAAAGCTATTATTTCCTCTACCCTTTTTACACACACCTATTTTAGCTGGATTTTACTTGAAAAAAATGTGCATAATTCCACTTTAAAGTGGAATTATGCACTTTTTTTCAAGTAAACATCCAGCTGTGTGTAGAAAGGGTAGAGGAAATAATTGCTCAAACTCTTTCTGCTACCAGTACGAAATAATAACTTACCAAATATTACTTTTCCTATTTTGACTGGGAGAGTCAATTTAAAAAATAAACTGCATGCAGGAGTTGCTTCCCATCCACTGCCAAAATCTCTACCAACAACAACAATAACACAATGGAGATCACTGCCAAGAAAGGAACTACTATTTTATTAGTCCAATTTTTTTATTTCTAAAACACCAACTTCAAATACTTATGCGGCATTATCATTAGTTTAACACATTTCAATGCACAGCAACTGAAAATTGCTTTTATGTCAAAATACACTTGGTGCAGGAAGATGCGCATAATGTCACTTTAATTAAGTTTGTTCAAATCATGCCCCTGGGATCAAAATAGAACACTCTCAAGATGTCACATTTTATACTACTTTTGAAAAAAATTGTAAACATATTTTGTTAGAGTCTGGGGTCAAGTTCCATAATTAAAAAAATAAACCACTTGCAAAAACTTTTATCGACAAATTTTGAACAATCTTGAATACAGAGAAATGTATGAGTGTGTGTGGTGTGTTTGACTTTGTTGCCGTGGCTTATAGGACAAATGTACTCAGGTGAGTGAAATAGGACAATCACGAACCTCTTGTTCATTTAGAGCCACGGTCACGTCATTAAAACGGATAATTTTCTCTTTGTAAAAAGCATTGACTGTGTCAAATATATTTAGTCAAATGTCAATTATAACAAGTGTCCTAAAATATGTTAAACTGTTAATGCTGCGCTCAAGTGCACACATATTTTCAATTAAGAAGACACTTCGGAATGGTTAATGTCGTGACATATATAATCGCATTATAGAGTCGCATTAACAAGATTAAGATTATCTACACAAAGATTACTAATAGAAACAGCAGATGGCAAAAACCAAATAAAATCCCTAGAAATGAACGGAAATGCCTTATATGCAACATTCTTGAAGATGAATTTCACCTCATAATGGAATGTCTAGTTTACAAAGACCTCAGAAGACAGTACATTAAGAAATATTACTGGAAACACCAAAGTTATTCCAAAGTTTGTTGAGTTGCTAACATCTGGAAACATTCAAATGTGACGAAAACTGTCTACTTTTGTATTTAAGGCCTTTGAACTAAGAGAAACAATTTATTATAATTAACACTTTTCTCCTCAAATAGAAAAGGAATATGTTCTCCTTTGGCGATGTATGCAAATAAATATGTTCATGTGCAGTAAAAGAATATTCCATGCTGTCAATCAAATGAATTTTTACTTGCATTGTAGACAACCTGAATCGCGAACTGCAAACTGCGAACTGGTTTGCAGTTCAAAATTCGAACTGGCAACTAGTCTGCAGTTCGCAGTTCGCAATTCGAATCGCGAACTAGCAACTAGTCTGCAGTTCGCAATTCGAATAACGAACTGCGAACTGGCAACTAGTCTGCAGTTCGCCGTTCGCAATTCGAATCGCGAACTAGCAACTAGTCTGCAGTTCGCAATTCGAATAACGAACTGCGAACTGGCAACTACTCTGCAGTTCGCAGTTCGCAATTCGAATCGCGAACTAGCAACTAGTCTGCAGTTCGCAATTCGAATAACGAACTGCGAACTGGCAACTACTCTACAGTTCACAGTTCGAAGTTCTTAATTCGAATCGCGAACTGGCAACTAGCCTGCAGTTCGCAGGTCGCAATTCGAATCGCGATCTGCGAACTGGCAACTAGTCTGTAGTTCGCAGTTCAAACTGCAAACTGCGAACATGTTTGCAGTTCACAATTTGAATCGAGAACTGGCAACTAATCTTCATTTGAACGGCTTATTTGGAATAAGAAGTAGTTTGTATTTCGTTTTTCGATTAGGAAACTCATGTAAGGTTTGCAGTTCGCAAAGTTGTCTGCAAGTTGACTGCAAACTGCGAACTGGTTTGCAGTTCACAATTCGAACTGGCAACTTGTCTGCAGTTCGCAATTCGAATCGCGAATCGCGAACTGGCAACTAGTCTGCAGTTCGCAATTCGAATCGCGAACTACGAACTGGCAACTATTCTGTAATTCGCAGTGCAAACTGCGAACATGTTTGCAGTTCACAATTTGAATCGAGAACTGGCAACTAATCTTCATTTGAACGGCTAACTGGGAATGAGAAGTTGTTTGTATTTCGTTATTCGATTAGAAAACTCATGTTAGGTTTGCAGTTCGCAAAGTTGCCCTCAGTTCTCAACTTGAATCGCGAACTGCATACTGCGAACTGGTTTGCAGTGCAAAATGCGAACTGGCAACTTGTCTGCAGCTCGCAATTCGAATCGCGAACTGCGAACTGTCAACTAGTCTGCAGTTTGCGGCAACAGTTTGCAGTTCGCAATTCGAATTGCGAGCTGCAGACAAGTTGCCAGTTCGCATTTTGCACTGCAAATTGCGAACTGTGAACTGCAGACTAGTTGCTAGTTCGCGATTCGAATTGCGAACTGTGAACTGCAGACTAGTTGCCAGTTCGCAGTTCGCGATTCGGATTGCAAACTGCAGACTAGTTGCTAGTTCGCGATTCGAATTGCGAATTGCGAACTGCGAACTAGTTGCCAGTTCGCAGTTCGCGATTTCGAATTGCAAACTGCAGACTAGTTGCTAGTTCGCGATTCGATTTGCGAATTGCGAACTGTAGACTAGTTGCCAGTTCGCAGTTCGCGATTCCAATCGCGAACTGCAAACTGATTTCTTAGTTGCCAGTTCGCGATTCGAATTGCGAACTGCGAACTGCCAACCAACTTTACGGATATGATTATCATCTTTAATCACCTTTTACAAGGATTGTGGAAATCATGGATTCTACCTAAATACAGCCCATAATCATTTATACGCAGTTTGTATAGTTCGATGAGATTTAAAAAAATCTTACAAACGAAGATGAATAAATTAAATTCAACGAGATTCATGCAGATCTACGAAACATGTTTCCATGAAATATTAATGTGCATCAGTCTGGTGATTTGATGATTTGAAACTGATATATTTAAATTGTAATTTCATTATTTATATTAGTTTATACTAATTTATTTATTATCGATTGCGAAACAAGTTCTTACAACTTATATTAATGGCACTCATTCCTACGGTGGCACAGAGGTGACATCCGCAACACTTTATTTATATTGTGGCCACAAGTTAGTAAGTTGTGGCCACAAGTTGGTAAGTTGTGGCCTCAACTTAATAAGTTGTGGCCACAAGTTAATAAGTTGTGGCCACAAGTTAGTAAGTTGTGGCCTCAACTTAATAAGTTGTGGCCACAAGTTAATAAGTTGTGGCCACAAGTTAATAAGTTGAGGCCACAACTTATTAAGTTGAGGCCACAACTTACTAACTTGTGGCCACAACTTACTAACTTGTGGCCACAACTTATTAACTTGAGGCCACAACTTACTAACTTGTGGCCACAACTTATTATTGATAGCAGGGGACACGGGGCTAAGCTAACTCATTCAGGCGGGGATGTTACTTCTACAAACGGTGTTTTCAGTGCTTAGGGCACAGGGCTGAGGGCTGAGTTCATGTTAATCAGGGTGTTATCAAAGATTGGTAGCACTATAAGTAGAACTGTATTGAGTGCAGGGGACACGGGACAGAGTATGTGAAGCGGGGATGATACTTATATCAACAATATCACCAGGGTTGCATTGATACTAGAGGGCACGGGACTGAGAAAATAGAACTGATGACATATGAGAAGGTACGGTACGGTTGTGACCCCAGTGGGGTTCTAACCCGAAACCTCCGGTATAAGCGGCAGACATCTTTACCCATCAACACCACTGCGTTTGTTCGTTGTCCTGTGGTGATGTATGCATAGGTTAATTCAAGCGGTACTTTGAGGAAACCATATGCCACGAGGCGTATTGAGACTTGGTGGCATAGGGATAACATGGCGGGGCTGCGGGGTAACTAAGTGCTGCGGGGCTTACTTCACGGGGATGCGGTGTAACTAGGTGCTACGGGGCTGACTTCACGGGGATGAAGGGTAACTAGGTGCCACGCGGCTAACTTCACGGGGATGCGGGGTAACTAGATGGTTTCCTCAAAGTCCTTGAATTAACCTATGCATACATCACCACAGGACAACGAACAAACGCAGTGGTGTTGATGGGTAAAGATGTCTGCCGCTTATACCGGAGGTTTCGGGTTTGAACCTCACTGGGGTCACAACCGTACCTTCTCATATGTCATCAGTTCTATTTTCTCAGTCCCGTGCCCTCTAGTATCAATGCAACCCTGGTGATATTGTTAATATAAGTATCATCCCCGCTTCACATACTCTGTCCCTTGTCCCCTGCACTCAATACAGTTCTACTTATAGTGCTACCAATCTTTGATAACACCCTGATTAACATGAACTCAGCCCTCAGCCCTGTGCCCTAAGCACTGAAAACACCGTTTGTAGAAGTAACATCCCCGCCTGAATGAGTAAGCCCCGTGTCCCCTGCTATCAATAATAAGTTGTGGCCACAAGTTAGTAAGTTGTGGCCTCAAGTTAATAAGTTGTGGCCACAAGTTAGTAAGTTGTGGCCACAAGTTAGTAAGTTGTGGCCTCAACTTAATAAGTTGTGGCCACAAGTTAGTAAGTTGTGGCCTCAACTTAATAAGTTGTGGCCACAAGTTAGTAAGTTGTGGCCTCAACTTAATAAGTTGTGGCCACAAGTTAATAAGTTGTGGCCACAAGTTAATAAGTTGAGGCCACAACTTATTAAGTTGAGGCCACAACTTACTAACTTGTGGCCACAACTTATTAACTTGTGGCCACAACTTATTAAGTTGAGGCCACAACTTACTAACTTGTGGCCACAACTTACTAACTTGTGGCCACAATATAAATAAAATGTTGCGGATGTCACCTCTGTGCCACCGTACATTCCAGATGGAATTATTTATATTAACCTAAATGTGCAAGAATATCGTTCTACGCAGAACTGTTTTTGACATGAACGTACTAAACGGTGAAAGTGTAAGCAACAGCTTTGAAAAAAGCTTCCGCAGCAGTTACTTCCCCTTTCATAGTCAAAATAAATGCAGTATATTTTATATGGTTTTACAAAAAGCGAGTGTGTACATAGTTCATCTACCAGGCTGTGTTAAAATCCCTAGTTAAGTTGTTAATTGGAAAAATACAATGTAGTATATTTTATACAAAATATTTCGGCGCAGCCGTTTTGTGCTCGCTTTGACCGGAAGTTGATAACTTTTCAAACGCCGATGAAATGACTAGTAGAAGGAATTGAGAAATTTACTCTGTAAGGCATCTTTTAATTGGATAATACCGAATTAAAAAGATCAATAAAATACTCTTGCGTTTTCAGTCTTTCTTGAATGGTGTTATCATTTTAGTATGTAAATAGTTAATATTTATCAACATAATATGTTGTTACCGCCAAACTATTGTTAAGGGGGGGGGGGATGGGGTCACTGCTGGAAATCAAAATAGCAAGACATTTTATTGACCCCTTTTTTATAGAGACTAACATATTTCTAGTTAATTTCTGGAAAAATAAAGATGGGTCGATGATCCAACTTTTTCACAATATTAAATTTTATTGATACTCCATCAAAGCAAGGTGCTAAATGCAGAATTAACTAGAATTCGGGTAAACTTTTATATATGTGGTTCATTTTTCAGAATAGGTATCAATTTTCTATCTGTTATTTTGTTTTAATTTTTGATAAATGATTTTTTCGTGATAAAGTTATTACAAGGTGTTTGCGATACTTTTCCTACAGATGATTAAGACCTTTGTTTTATAACGCAAAATTAGATTCCGCAGCAGTTACTTCCCCTTTCATTGTCAAAATAATTGCAGTATATTTTATATGGTTTTACAAAAAGCGAGTGTGTACATAGTTCATCTACGCGAGCTTTGAGATATGACGGCATTATCTATCACAAACAATTGGTTATTAATGTGGTTTATATCTTTACAATTCTTCTTGTAATCAAGTTTGATTTAAGAAAATATCTTAAACAGTTTTTGAGAAATGACTATTTTTGTACCCCATACCCCCATTTTGGCATATGGTCAAATTTGCGAATTTAGTCACAAAAATGTGAGGTAAACCAACATTCTCAATTTCTTTTTGCACTAAATTATTTCTATTGTGCCAAGTTTATGTCTGCATTATTGCTTTTTCCATTTGAATTATAATTTTTAAAATATAACAAATATAAACTTCCGGAAGTGCAAATTTCCAAAACCTCACCAATTGCCCACAATAATTATAAGTGTGCAGCAATTATACTTTCTCGACCAGAGAATAACGGTCAATATTTCCAGTAATATATTTGATTAGAAAAATAAGGATTAAATTTGTATCTTTAATGTACACGTCACGGTACAGACTTAATCACTTGGGCAGAAAATGTTAGCTCAGTTTGGAAAGTGTTTGAACTTTCAAGGCCTTGGTGCCTTCTCACTGCATAACAGTTAAACTTGACATGATCTTTTGCTATAAAAGCTACTAATCGCTTTCAAATACTCAAAAATATGCGACTATCTTTTTTTTAAACTTTAGGTTTTGCTAAAAATTAAATTATATTTCGATAAATTTTATTTGATTTTACTTTAAGTTTGTGACAGTATTTGCGTTTAACCAGGAACGTAGAATATACATTGATTCTACGTTCCTGGTTTAACGTAGAGACCCGAAATGTCTTCGGAACAGTCCTCGATTATTTTGGTCTTTCGAGTGGAGATATTGTGCATATAAAAAAGTATTCCAATATTTCCAAGGATCGCGACAAATTAGTTTGACTAGCTGAATTATGTATCCCCTATAAAATATGGGGGAGACATATATTTTTTGCCATGTCTGTCTGTCTGTCTGTCTGTCTGTCCGTCCGTCCATCCGTCCGTCCATTGCCGTCCGTCCGTCTGTCCGGCAAAATCGTGTCCGCTCCATATCTCCTAAATCTCTCGAAGGATTTTCATGAAACTTGGGTCAGATGTTCACCTCAACTACACGATGTGCAGAACCCATGAATCAACCTCCTCGGCTCAAGGTCAAGGTCACAGCTCAAGGTCAAAGGTTTGAGCCTTGCATTTCGTGTCCGCTCGGTATCTCCTAAACCCCTTGAAGGATTTTCATTAAACTTGGATCAGATGTTCATCCCGAAACCAACCAGAACCCGTGAACCAACCATGTGGGCTAAAGGTCAAGGTCACAGTTAGAGATCAAAGGTCACATGACTATTTTTCGTGTCCGCTCCATATCTCTGGAACCCCTTGTAGGATTTAAGAATAACTCAACACAATTGTTCACCATAGTGACACGATGTGCAGAGCGCATGTAACAACCACCTTGGTTCAAGGTGAAGGTCACTGTTACTAAAAATAGAAAAATGGTTTCTGCTCAGTGGTTAGGAGTGACCAATTGCAATGAAACTTAGGTGTGAATGTAGCTTGCATTGAGAGGAAGGTATGGGTTGCGCATCGGGGGTCACTAGGTCAAGGTCAAAATGTTTAAAATTATCATTTTGGTTTTTAAATCGTTTTAAGCAAAAAGAAAGAAAATAAGGTCAAGGTCAATGTAACTAAAAATAGATTTTATGTTATTTTAATATCCTGTTTCAGTATAATTATTGACAAACTGCCATGGGGGAGAAATATGTTTTTTTGACAAAAACAACCATCTGGTTTGATGAAAGGAATGAAATGGAGTCGTGAGTCGTAAACTGCAAATTAAACACAAAATATGTGAAAAAAGGTACTGTATAAAATTGCTGACAACTATTTGAAACTTATGTGTATAATTGATTATAAATCAATATTAAAAGATGGATTAAAATGTTCATTTTTTCTAATGTGCGGGCTCTCAAACTGTTTTTGAAAGCACCCTAATCTTAAAAACCCTTTCATTAGCCAAGAATAATTATATTATAATCATCTTCAATCAGTATTTCAATACGTTGATATATTATTTTCCCAAAGAACGATGTCTACAAATATTGGCTGATGTTGAGATGAAAGTCCAAATCTAAATCTAGGAACCTGACGCATGTGAACATTTTCGAGGTCTAAGGCCGAATCAACGGTGAAAATGTGTTAAATTGTTTGACCACATTAAAGATACTATTATAAAACATGTTTATGATGTTTTTTTCGAAATATAACAGTGGATTCTTATCCGAAATACACAGTGAAATTATCAACATCTGTGACCCGGGTTAACGTCAAAAAGTATACCGGGCGTAAGGAATGCTGGAAACCATCTGACGATGACATCATTAAAATGGCGTAATATGTGCTATGCTCTCTGATGACATTTTAGTCACATGAATAAAAGCAAATCGAATTATTTTGTTATCACCAGTAATAGACGTTATTCTTGCAGTTATTTGGTTACCAAACTTTTACGAAATATGCGGTTAGCGCGACATGCTTTTGTTTATAAGTATATCTACCACATAAGGTGTATAGATTCACGAGAGTTTTAATAGAGCAATAGCAATGTATGAATATAGTTAGTCATACAATAAGAGAGTAATAAATAAACAACTATTTTTAGAAGTAATATGGTATCTAATGATTAAGTGTTATAAAAACTTATGGTCCAATATTTTTCATTAGATTAATATTTATTCTTTTATGAAGCATATAGATTATTGACATCCCTGAATACTTTAATGAAGTTTCGAATCAATATCATAAGTGGTTACTTAGATATGTCCATGATAGTACCTTGCATGCGAAACTTTAACCAAAGCTGCAACGCAGACCTTTGTATTCGTCGAATAGTCGAGCTAAAACACATGAGTATAGTAAGTCATACACTTAAGAAAGATTTCTTAGAATTATTGTTTTATCTAATGAATATTTCTTACAAAATATCATGTTCCAATGAAGCCAATCAATAATTTAATTAAGATATTGAAAAACAAAAACAGTACTGTAACGTTTGTCATTCTGCCATGTCATACATTTTTGAACATTATCTTTCGAGAATCAGGATAATAACTTTTAGATACCTTTGGGATTTGAAACCGGCAATTGATATCTCTTTACATTGAAGTACATTAAAGCTTATCACTGATTAGAGGCTATGTTTAGCATCTGATATTGTTCAGTCTTTTACGTTGTGATAGTGTTACGGCATACAGAAATATCAAAAACCGTAATGAAAGGTTGATGTGCTACAAAAACGGAACTCTAATAATGTTTTAATAATATTTTCAGGTACATTTTCAAGTATGAATTACAAAACTATTTTAGGGATATACCTGTACCTTTATTTGCAAATTCTATTGGACGATAAGACAAGCAGTGCGTTAAGCAGCGGACATGAAATCTGGGAATATCTTTTTGTGAATAATAACTATAACAATGAAGTAAGACCGGTGAAACAATGGAGTATACCAACAACTGTGAATGTTAGTGTAGCCGTGATTGCCGTTATAGATTTTAATGAAGTGAAACAGACAATTGTCCTAACTACAAAACTAACATTAATTTGGAAGGATGAATACTTGGTATGGGATCCACAAAATTTTGAAAATATTACTCACATTCATGTTTCTCAATTAAAAGTATGGAAACCCTATATATTTCTAGAGAATTCTGTTTCTAAACAGACAGAGCTTGGAACCCCTTCTCTACAAGTCATTGTCTCAAATGACGGAACAGTAGAATGGAATCCAGTTGAAGTATTTCAATCGACGTGCGCTGCAGACGTTCGCAAATTTCCATTTGACACACAAAAATGTTCTATGGTGTTTGAAACTCTTGGATATACAGGTGGAGAGCTTCGGATGAATTCAGTAGAAGACCATATTGATTTCCATGGTTCTGGTATTACTTCCGGTTGGTCAGTCGTTGAAACAGAAATTGAATCTAAAACTAACGAAGACGCAGAAATTCACATTTTGTGTTCTTTAACACTTCGCAGGAATCCAACGTATTTCATTTTGAACATTTTTCTGCCTATTGTTATCCTTTCTTTCATGAATATCTGTGTATTCATACTACCTGTGCAGTCGGGAGAAAAAGCAAGTTTTGTTATCACAGTATTCCTTTCGCTAGCCGTCTTTCTAACAATAGTGAGCAGTAATTTACCAGAAAATTCGGACAAAGTCTCAATCCTGAACGTGTATGTTTTCATGTGTACCCTTCTCAGTGTTATTATTGCGATTCTGACAATAATTCAGATACGAATCTATCATCGTGACTTGGATAGGAAAGTACCTCCTTGTCTCGAAAAACTTACAGGTATGTTTACTTCGAAGCAAGATTCCAAATCTGCAAGAAAACCTAAAGTAAATTCCAAAGTTAAATGCGTGAGTCGGAAAAACACTATTTTAGACGTTTTGCCGCTTGACAGTGTTGTAGATTTGGATAAACCCACTGACACCAAAAGTGTGTCAAGTAGCACAGAAATCACGTGGCCGGATGTTGTCTGGGCGTTTGATAACATATTTCTAGTGATGTTTCTGATAATCAACATCATTATATCTACCGTTATTTTTATATTGGCTGTCCGCAAAGAGGAACTTTCTGAAGATCAGGACTCCCATTGATAACGGGATACCTTCACAAGTTGCAAGAAAATATCTATATAGAGATCCTAAAGTGTTTTGATTTCTTTAAATACATTAAAAGTGGTTTTAGTTTTCCTTGTTAAATAAGTAAATGTTTTTACTGTATTGTCGTTGAACTAACCACATCCTTTTGATTGACTTAAAGGATCTGTTATCTTAATTAATAATAACTTGTGCTTATACTTATTTGGTTGCTATAACAACCATTTGGGAATACGTCCACTTAGCAGGTCTATAATTTCAAAATATTTTACGAAAAAAAGAATGAATCATTGAACTATATAGTATGTATGCATTTTGTTAATGATTTACATGATAAATTGTATTGAGCTTTATTTAACATAAATTAAGTGTGATCTGGAACACTTTTTCAATGATTTCAGGAGTTAATATGAAGTCGGAACAAGAAAAGAAAAAATCAATATCATAGTTATCTGTTCAGTTGGGTTATCGGAGATGCCTTAAAAACTTGTATGAAGGATTTACGTTTGCCTAATATATACTGCTTTAAAATTTGTTTTTGCCATTCATGATGCTGCGATAGTGTCAATATGGGAATATTTGACTTTTTCAATATTTGAAATAACGTAACGTGCTAAAAATGTTCAATAAAATAATTTTATTGAAATACCTGTATATAAAAGGTTGAAAATTTGTCCTTTTCACTAAAGAGGGTGCTGTAATTGGGCTGAGGCAGTATTTCCCAAATTTCATCAAAAAACAACAAAAGAACAACAACAACAAAAACAACTTTATTACCAAAAGGATTGAATTCTAAATCACGTTTCAATATAAATCAAGAATAATTTTTGTACAAGTATGTATTTTTTCAGGCTTTAATTACCGTTGTTTAATTTTTGATTTTTGACCTGGGGACTGAAAGTCCCCTAGGCCTAAGTTAGCATACCACATTTCAAACACTGCGGACAATTCAACTGTGCTATGTGCGAATAACAACTGTAAACATGCGCTTTGGGAAAGTAGTGCAAGACAGACCAGATCAATCTTTTGTTTGAATGTCGCATACGATAAGAACATATTACAAATAAAAACAGTACATACAACTTCAAACGATTGCAGAAAGGTATATAGCTTACGGGCTGCATTACACATTTTTTTCTGTTTTAGAAATTAATGCGCTGTTAGCTGATTACGGAAGATAATCATATGATATCACGGAAAAGTACGGATATTTACGGAAATTTACGGAAACGTACGGAGCTCGATATAAGAGTTTGTAGTTTGATTTTCAAATTTCTGATGTTATTTCATTGACAACTTTCTTATTTACGAACGATTACATATATATTTACCTAAAAATAAATTTCTTTAAAAAAAAGATACAATTTACGTACATTCCCGAGAAGGAACTCACGTGATCAAAATCACCCGCCATTTATCGAGGACGCGGCATGTCAAGGCCAAGTGAATGGTTTCACCGATTACAACTACAAGGTAACCTAGAATCATTTTTGTTTTCCCGGTTATACACATTGTACAGTACTGTATTTATATTTCATTGTTGGCATTGCTTTGTTTATTTCTGTTTCAAGGTTTGTCCTTGGTACACAATAATTTTTGATCCACATCATCAGATATCGCTTGAAGTTGAACAAAGCGCAGATTGAATTATTTTTATTGTTCTCTCAAACAATTGATATTGTTGACCATGTGATTATTTTTCATTTAACGTACGTTTTATAATAAAACAAACTTCCCTGCCACCCATATATTTGTGAATCATTAATTTTGTGTCATATACTAAATTTCGCCCTATGCACATTTCGACCCGCGCTTTAGGTAAGGTCCAGCGTAAATCACGAAGGTCAAAAGTTGTTTTTAGGGGAGTTAATCTATAGCCCCCAGGCCTTCAGCGCTCACAGCGCTTTGATTTATATTATTGCTTTATCGGAAACTTTCTACATTTTCACAATCCGGTACCCATAACCCAGCGTTTTCTTTTATGGATAAAGATTGCTCTTGATACATATATGTAAAACTTATGCATAGAAGTGTGTCATGTACTTATATTTTAGTTTTCCCGCAATTTGACGATACTATACTTCTAATGTATACGACGTTACGTCACGTCCGCTTTATATTGTTATTCTGATGAATAAACTGAAAAATGATGAAAAACTTTTGATTGGTGATATGTTTTGGGTCATGTGATATACCTTGCTCAGTATTCTCTGTGTAATTCAGAGTGTTTTTCCCCTTTCGCATTAGGACTTAACTACAAAGCAATCAAACAAAGCATTCAGCTGCCCACTGTAACTGGTGGACACATCTTTGGATTTCTTTGTTTTGAATTTTCACACGAAGCATTGCTACCTCTTGGTTACCATTTTTATAGGTTTCCAATTTGTACCATGGTACAAATAGAGATCAGCCATCATTATTATTGTAAATAAACACCATGTATTATGTTTGAAGAAAAGAGACTGTTAAGAATCATTAAATTGTATTAACTAATTAAAAAAATACGATACAAAATACATATGTCTCATACCGTTGTTACAACATTTGGACACGTATCAAATTACTTTTCCCCAGACTCGTAGGCTACGTTTTTTTATTGCATATGTTACTATATATAGTATCAAATTTGCCTTTGATTGTCGGTGATACGGGCCATAAAACATAACGTAGTGTGCCAATACTGATATCGGCCATTACTAGTTGCCAGAAATTCGTATTGGCTATTCCGATCAACTGTAACGTTAGACTGTCAGCCTGAAAGTTGAACGTAATTGACAACGTAGACGTAACGGAAAATGGCCGCCGACAGGACAGAGAAGTCTCTTTCACTTGATAGAATGTTAGGCTTATTGAGCACCGAAATGTGGAAACTGACTTGCTATTGTGGATACTATGAATAATTTATTCATTCAACGGCATTTATTTAGAAATAGTATAAGTATTGCAGGAATGTGCTGCAGGAATGTGCTTTTGTATCTTTGTGTCTTATCTTTCCCATTTTCACAAACTGATGTTACAACATTTGGACACGTATCAAATTACTTTTCTCCAGACCCTCGCTAGGCTACCAAGGTGCCCCCCCCGTTTAATAACTTATAACTTTAGTTTATTCTAATTTATTTTAGCTCGATCTTGAAGAAAGCCGAGAGAAGGGGATGGAGTTGTGTTGGGGGCATGGGTAAAAGTGGGTGAATATAAGAAAGAGTGATCATAAATGTATTTGTTTGAACCATTAGACAGAGTAACATTAGATTAATTGAACCAATTACTATTAAATTCTGATATCCGGTGCCAGAGAAATAGAATCTTAAAGTTTCTTGTTAAATTAAACATAATATAAGAAAAACAATTAAAAGGCAATAACTATGAAGTTACTCGACAATCCTGCCGAACGTTGTGGTTGTGCGTGCGCTGCAGCATTATGCTGTTGCATATTTATTAGTTTCATGTTTTTTAGTTTTGGCACCGGACGGACGACGGACGGACAACGCAAAAGAAAAACAATATCCCTCCGCCATTGGCGGTGGATAATAATAATGCTAAAGACTTTTATTTAAAGGGACAGTAAAGTTTGTCAAGAGTTCCCTATGGGATAATTGATTTTTCAGCTGGGATCGAGCATTTTAGAAGGCTAATGATTTGTAGAAGAGACACACTGATGAAAACAATGGTTTGAATTGTAATGTATTTTAGTTTTTCGTTGCTACCGGACATTCCATATGACTATCGCCCCCAGAAGAGGTTAGTTACATTTAGTTTCAGTGGATAGTGCAAGCTACTGAACTCGTCCCGGTCGAAACATCCCCGTGGTTCTTTAACATGCATGATGCACAATGGATGAGCGAGGGGTTGGATCTGTGATCCCTGGATTGCCAGTCTAGCGCGTTAACCAAAGACAACTGATCCGCTCATATGATTTGAATAATGATTTTAAATCAGAGCCAATGATGTACAAACTTCTTGCTATTACAAAGCATGTTTTAAGTTCAAACCACCTTTCTTGACCTAGTTGTTATGTTTTTGCCATATTTACAGATGTAACTTTTATGGTGTATAGTATTCCAAGATTAGGTAAAAGTGGAAACAGCGGTCGCCTTAGCGGTTTACAGTTAACAAAGTAACATATGTATACATGTACAACTTTGAAGCTTTCTTTCTTTCTTAGTGCATGATCTATAAGCTTTACCTTGCACAGTTAGGATTATATAATGTAATGATACACGCATTTAGGATCCAGATATTATTGATCATTAAAAAAGTACATTTCAGTTTACACTCCAAATAGATTTTTAGGACTTGAAAATAATATATAATGTGAGACACACACTAAGGAGCAAGGCTACAAAAGAATGTTGACATTGAGCATTAAGGGGGTCACTGGTGAGGTTTTGGATTTTTGCACTTCCGGAAATTTACATTTGTTATATTTCAAAAATGATGCGTTAACTGAAAAAAAAAAGTTATGCAGTAGGTGCAATAGGAATATTTTAGTGTAAAAAAATTGAACATTTTTGAGACAAATATTTTGACACCACAGTTTGAGACTAAATTGACAACTGTTTCCATATGCCAAAATAGGGGTAGGGGAACAAAAAAGTCATTATTCAAAAACCGTTTAAGAAATTAACTTAATGACAAAAACTTTATTACAAGAAGAATTGTTAGGATATAAAAATACATTAATAACTAGTTCCTTTTACAGACTTGTTACAAACCTATGTTGTCATATCTGAAAGTTCATCGAAATCTAAAAACACACATTTTTTGTCAGTTTTTATTTAATTTCTTTCTTAAATGCACATTGACCCCCTTTTTATTTTTGCATTCTAAAACAAAGGTTCTAATCAAACAGTAGGCAAAGGAGCGTTATATTTATTCAGATAATGTTAGAAATAGCACTATCACTAATTTTTCATCCTAAAGTATAACATACTACATTAGAAAATATTAAAAATTGATACCGAATGAAACAAACACCACATACATAAACGTTTACATTACCAAAATTCTAGCTAAATCTGCATAAAGCGCCTTGATCTGATAGTGTATCACTAAAGATTAATATTGCGAAAAAGTAAAGTCATGGACCCATCATTAGTTTTCCAGAAATTAACTAGCAATATGTTAGTCTCCATAAAAACAGGGTCAATAAAATTTCTTGTTATTTTGAATGTCAGCAGTGACCCTCCTTAAATGAATAATTTTAGTTCAACAGAGATCCCGGTATACGTTTTCTGTATTCTTTTGCGGGCATCTTAGGAGACGTACAAAAATTGAACTTGATGTGCATCATATCTCTCTGTATGGTTAATGTTTCTACATGTATATGTTCAGTCCATTCAGGCTGGATCTCTGTTTAAAAGAATTCAATACACCTATTTCCAATGCTATGTGATCTGCTAAAGATGAATGTGCTCAATTAAATAAAAACGGAGAGATGGCCAAATGTGAATTAATCACAAAATCAACAATTACTGAATTATGTTTGTCAAATCAATATTTCATTCAATAACAAAACCAGTAACTAATAACTTGAACTCTTGAAGTGGAAAATATCTATTTATTCTTATTTAAGTATCGCATCTGATAAAAATCACATAATTGCGTACATTGTGCGGAAAAGTAGCAATGAAGATATGTTTTAATTTCCATTACAGAGTTTATCGACTTAATCAGCAAGTGTGCGGTTTGGTTAAGCTATGCCGTAAAGTTGGTTTGCAGTTCGCAGTTCGCGAATCGCGAACTGGCAACTAAGAAATCGCGCGTTCCCGCATTGAATCGCGAATGCAACGCACTGGTTTGCAGTTCACAATTCAATACTGGCAACTTGTCTGCAGTTCGCAATTCGTAATTCAATCGCGATAGCAACAGCACGAAAATGCTGAACTAGCACTAGTTGAGGCTCAGTAGCAACGAATAAGAATGGAAAGTACTCGATAGTGTTCGAATAAGCTGGGATTATGTTTGCAGTTCACAATGAAGCGAGAACTGGCAACTAATCTTCAGGCTTGAACGGCTAATTGGGAATGAAAGTTGTTTGTATTTCTTATTCAGTTAGGAATCATGATGCTTTGACCAGTTCGCAGTTGCCTGAGTGAAATCGCGTACGGCAAACTACTAAATGGTTTGCAGATTAACATTCGAACTGACAACTTTTCCCCAGTCCCCATTCCAACCCCCAACCCCCCCCCCCCCCCCCCCCCCCCCCGAGTTCGCGATTTGAAATGCGAACTGTATTGTTAAATGTTATCTCGCTTCGCGATTCGAATCGCGAACTGCAAACTGATTTCTTAGTTGCCAGTTCGCGATTCGAATCGCGAAATGCGAACTGCGAACTGCAAACCAACTTTACGGATATGTTTGGTTAAGCTATGGTGTAAAGCTTATCATTTCTCTTCATCAAAGCTCTGAAAGTGCTGAAGCAGAGCAGCTAAGTGTAAGAGTGTATGGGTATGTTTCAGTAGCGTTTGAGCCCCCCCCCATAAGCTGGTCTTTGACCCCCCCGGTCCCCTTAAAACCAAAGGCACCCAAATAATCAGTTCCATTCTAAATACTAGAAATTAATCTCATTGAAAAGTGGCTGAACGAATGTGCAAGTGTTCATAGATACCTAAGGAAAAGTAAAACCGATAAGTATAAAGTTTAAATAAGTGAGACAATAACTTATTTTCAAGACGTTTGCATTTATGTCTTATTACTCGAAAAAAAATATTACACTTTTGCTACTCTTCATTAAAAAAATACTTTGAAACTTCATTGATATGCATATGTACTTTAATACATCTGGTTTATACATGTATACGAGGGGTGATCCAGGATTAAACGGACTATTTCTATTACTACGACATAGGTTGAAGTAGCAAGATAAATGTCACAAAATGCTATGTCCAATCTCTGCTTGACCATCCTTGTAAAGTTCATTCCTTTTGTACAAAAACCATTCAAGATACATACAAAAGTATCGGGCATGTAGCAGCAGGGTGGCCGGGAGCGACAACGATCCCAGAATGACGTTTGCTGGTGTTGCGCTTGGCAAAGTACATGCACATTCTTTTTTTGTCAGCACGCGAGGAATCCACCTGGTGCTGATGTTTTACTTGAAACGGTTCTTGTTATGTTCAGTATACCATACAATGTCCCATCACTATATGTTCAGTATACCATACAATGTCCCATAACTATATGTTCAGTATACCATACAATGCCCATAACTATATGTTCAGTATACCATACAATGTCCCATCACTATATGTTCAGTATACCATACAATGTCCCATAACTATATGTTCAGTATACCATACAATGCCCATAACTATATGTCATATATGTTCAGTATTTCAAAAATAATGTCCCATAACTATATGTTCAGTATACCATACAATGTCCCATAACTATACCTAGTTTGACTGCAAATCTCAAAATCTCCCGCATATTGACCCGCATCGTTGATTGCTTAAACCAACGTGTCCGACAAACTCTAACTTGTATGCCTTATCACATCTACTAAAAGGTCTTTGCCTTTTCTAACTCGCCGATTTTTGTTGTCTTTCTTTTTTTCCATTCAAATCAATACAACAGTAATCAATATTTTATACACAGTATATGGAAAGAAGTTTAGATATAAATCGCCTATTCTACCCGAATATTTATGAAAGGGCTTGGTCTATTCTGCAGACGTTCTTTTCATTATCTCTAACGTTTTAGTACGCAAGAAGTTACATGTGGAGTAGTAAAATTTGATAATAGTGTACATTTTCTGTGATTCTGACAAGGCTATGTTTTGGCATTAATTTTGTTAACAACTTATTGTATACTGTATTATTCTAGCAGAAGCGAGAATGACGGTGAAAGTTTGCAAAATAATGTAAGTGACATCATGTAATGACCTTGAAATGTCACACCAAAACTTTCAAATCAGAAACACAAGACATGTACAGGCAACTTTACGCATTACTGATTGCTTTCTGCGATTCGAATAAAAAATTATCATTTTGTGAAAACTTGTATGATGAATTTAATTTTGTATGTACGAAAAATTTAATTAAAATATTTAGTAACTAAAGAGGTATTGCAACAGTCCGGTTGATAATGGATCACCCCTCGTGCAAACGTTTAAAATGTATATTATAATGGGAATGATATAGCTGTCAGATAATTTGTGGTGCTTTCGGCTGCGTAACGCTATGTCACATTCGCACAGTCAACTCAAAAAGATGCAGACGAGCAAATTAACCAACTCTTTAATATGTTACACAAATGTTCCTTAACAATAGGCAAATTTTGTGTCAATTGTTTGTATCAATGTTGAGTCGATTTTTACACGAGTAAAATCTTGTTCAGATGAAATACAAACACATACTGTACCATACCTCGTCTTGATTATTCTAAGTTTCTAATTATACCTTAAAGGTGACTTTAATCTTCGCCTTTTTCTGCTATATTATTCATTGTAACAATAATGAAGAAAACGAGGGGAATCAAGTTTTTAGAAATAACTTTTATGGAGAATATAAGTGTCATTCAAACAGTTTTGCCATTTGGGTTTGATTTAAGTAAAGTGCTAGGTAGTCTTCTTTTGATATAATATTGGAGGCATTGTTATTCCATACTGATAGAAAGAACTTCTGGACGATTATCTTGTCTTAAGCTTTAAAAAGAAAAGGTAATCGCATTGTTTTAGATCTTGGGAGTAAGGAACTGAAATATCCGACGGAAAAAGTATTCAATATCAATGGTAATAATATGATTAAAGTGACATTATGCGCATCTTACTGCACATAGTGTATTTCGGTGACAGTTATATAAAAGCAATTTTCGGTTGCTGTGCATTGAAATATGTGAAATGCGTATTAGTATTTGAAGTTGGTGCTTTAGAAATAAAAAATTGGACTAATAAAATAATACTTCCTTTCTTGGCAGTGATCTCCCTTGTGTTATTGTTGTTTTTGGTAGAGATTCGGCAGTGGAAGGGAAGCAACTCCTGCATGCAGTTTTTTTTAAATTGACTCTCCGAGTCAAAATAGGAAAAGTAATATTTGGAAAGTTATTATTTCGTACTGGTAGCAGGAAAAGTTTGGTGTATTGGGTTAAAAGCTATTATTTTCTCTATCCTTTTTACACACACCTATTTCAGCTGGATTTTTACTTGAAAAAATATGCATAATTCCACTTTAAGAAAAGCGTACACATTTTTCATTATCCTTTTATCGTTCATTGTGCACCTAATGGGCACACTTGTGGCTTCGATACCATTGTAGGCGCTGGATTCTACTTCCAATAAGAACAAGATCTGTGTCCTTTTCAAAGACACAGATGCAACACGTGCCTCTGTCAAACCAGCTTTAAATGGGTAGCAGCAATGACAGTCTCGCTGCCGCTCTCGGTGTTAACATCTAAATTGAGTGATCGAGAGCGATTCATAAGCTAAGGAGGCTTTCTTCGCAATAGAGCTAAAATAAATTCATGTAGAACTTAAACACGCATCAGTCTTTCGGTCCAAAATAAAAATAACAAAATTTAAGTTTGTATTTGTTTTTAATTTTTGCTTTTATTTTGTTGAAGGAAGAAGAAATGTTATATCACTATGCATTAGAAAAACAAATTAAAATTGGCGTTCGCAGTTACATATCCGATATTCTTTATTTATATGACGGAAATATTGATACGCTGTACTATTTAGTAAAGGTAGTAGAAAAAAGCTGCGAAATAGGCCGAGTAATGTACTACATGTTTTGGATACAAACTTCAAGTGGTTTGATAAAAATCGCCTTTTCGCAATAGAACAGACAAGCAACGTTTATCGATATCTCGCATGGGAAGATGCGGACAGAGCAATTACCAGCTAGTTGTCTCTGACACTCGAACAACCTGCATAAGATAATAGCTATATAGTACTTTGAGATTACAAAACATGATGTCAGAATGTAGTTTAAAAGTTCTTCATTCATTTGACGTTACAAATATTTTAAAACAGTTTAACAATTCAACAAGAGGAGACATGTATGAATACCGGTAACCATACTAACATCTTATCGCTGTATATAAAAACGAGAAAAGACTGAACCATGGATTTTCAAGATTTACAGGTACATTTCCAAGTATGAATTACAAAACAGTTTTACAGGTATATATGTACCTTTATTTGCAAATTCTATCGAACGATAAGACATGCAGTGCGTTAAGCAGCGGGCATGAAATCTGGGAATATCTTTTTGTGAATAAAAGCTATAACAATGAAGTAAGACCGGTGAAACAATGGAGTACACCAATAACGGTGAATTTTAGTGTAGCAGTGATTGCCATTATAGATTTTAATGAAGTGAAACAGACAATTGTTCTTACTACTAAACTAACATTAATTTGGAAGGATGAATACTTGGTATGGGACCCACAAATGTTTGGAAATATAACTCACATTCATTTATCACAATCAAAAGTATGGAAACCCTACATATTTCTAGAAAATTCTGTTTCTAAACAGACAGAGCTTGGAACCCCTTCTCTACAAGTAATTGTTTTACATGATGGAACAGTAGAATGGAATCCAATCGAAGTATTTCAATCGACATGCGCTGCGGACGTTCGCAAATTTCCATTTGACATACAGAAATGTTCTATGGTGTTTGAAACTGCAGAGCTTCGGATGAATTCAGTGGAAGACCATATTGATTTCCATGGCTCTGGTATCACATCCGGCTGGTCAGTTGTTGAAACAGAGATGGAAACTAGTGTTGAGGATAATTCCGAGATCCACATTTTGTGTTCTTTAGTACTTGGCAGGAATCCAACATACTTTATTTTGAACATTTTCCTACCTATTGTTATTCTTTCTTTCATGAATATCTGTGTATTCATACTTCCTGTGCAGTCGGGTGAAAAGGCAAGCTTTGTTATCACAGTGTTCCTTTCGCTCGTCGTTTTTCTGACAGTCGTCAGCAGTAATTTACCAGAAAATTCTGACAAAATCTCAATCCTGAATGTGTATGTTTTCATGTGTACCCTTCTCAGTGTAGTAATCGCGATTCTGACAATTATACAGATAAGAATCTACCACCGTGATCCATATAGGAAAGTACCTCCTTGTCTTACAAAACTTGCCGGTATGTTTACTACACAGGCAGATTGTACAAAGACTAACAATACCAAAGAAAATGCAAGTGTTAAAGACATACGTAGAAAGAACACTGTTGTAGACAGTATGCCGCTTGAACGTGTCGTTTCTATAGAGAACGCGGTTGACATCAATGGTGTGTCGTGTGGCACAAATATCACGTGGCCAGATGTTGCCCGGGCATTTGATAACATTTTTCTAGTAATGTTTCTGACAATCAATCTCATTATGACTGTCGTTATTTTCATAATGGCTGTCCGCAAAGAGGAACTCTCTGAGGATCATACATTACATTGATGTTTCGTACAGCTCTAAATTTTATGAGATTTTAAGTATAATGACTTTACATAAATATTTACTATTACAATAAACAATATAACATCACGAAATGGAACAATTTTACATAAAAAATACAGGCTACTACATTCATCATGTCATGACTTTTTAAAATACATAGAGAAACAGCTAGAAAGGGTAGACAAGTTAAACCGGGATGGTTTACTTTCATCAAAGCAAAAGAGACACAACTGTGACAGACTACGTTTAGTTCTAGCTTACTCCAAACAATTGCCAGCTGTTCGATAAATACTCCATAAACATGAATATGTCCATATATCTCAAAGAATGACAAAATCTTCAGTGTTCTTCCAATAAATGTATTTAGACGGCATAAGTTCTGAAAGTAAAATCATTTGACAGTGACTATAAAACTATTTGTCATATATTGAATGTAACGAAATAAATAATACAACTGGGAAAACACAGAACACGACTGTCACCGGGTGTATTGCTTGACATGCAAACATGTCATGTGACGGTTTATGTTGGAGAAATTGAGAGCTCGACCAAAGACAGGTTAGACAAACACCTACGAGATGTCAGGCAACAAGCAGACAAACCTAAAAACAGGCATTTTGATGGCCTTGAGATGAAAGTGCTGTAGGAAAATGGTAGGACTTCTAAAACTTGGTCTATTATTGGCATTAAAGAACTTTAATAATACAGTACGGATAATACATTAGGCGACTAGTTTTTACCTATATGTCTAGGAAAATTTTCTTAAAGTTTTCCATTTTCGTTTTTCGACTCAAAAACTTGTAAATCATAAAAATGGTTTACGATTGATAATTTCTAATTCTTTTTAATTAACTGATTTGAACAAGTGGTACTATTTCAGAATTAAGGAGATATAAACTTGACATAATGATAATGGCTTGGTCGAATTTAGTTATCATTAATTTATTAGTTGATTTGTCTATCATAAGAAATTGTATGATGCGTGTACAATAAGATAATTTTCTTTTACATTCCAATAAAATCAGTGAATAAATATAGCATCGAGCATGACATTCTAATATTCATTAAATTTACACAAAAATACCGGTGTATTATTTTTTTATCTACATGTATCTTCACTTATACATTTCTTTTATATGTTATTTGTATAATTATTTGAATAATATATATATTTATTATCTATTTATTATTTTCCTTGCAAAATGTGAGACCAAATCAACTGCAGAAGACAGAATACTTACATAACCAGGAAAATACTGCTGATAGGATTTACAATTCATTTAGATCATAGGACAATATTATACATGTGTAATTTAACTGTAAACACAATAAGTTTACATTTACAGGACTAAATATCAAAATAACTATTTTCAATTTTCATTTTATTTTAAAGAGCAATAACTTAAAGCGGAATTATGCACATTTTTTCAAGTAATAATTTCCAGCTGAAATAGGTGTGTGTAAAAAGGGTAGAGGAAATAATAGCTTTTAACCCAAAACACCAAACTCTTCCTGCTACCAGTTTCCAAATATTACTTTTCCTATTTTTTATATCCTAAAACAGGACAACTATCGGGAAAGCGAAAACTGAGTTTAATTGACCAAAACACCCATAAAGTGGCTGTTTAGAAAGCCACTTCAATCGCCGCTGTTCAAGAATTAAAGTAAAGAATCAATTAGTGATGGGCAGCAAAGTTGTATAAAACTTTATCATGATGACGATTGTCCGTCTGATAAAACGACAGCTTCTATGTCTAACACAGCATTTAAGCAGCTATTGTGAGAATCGGAGCAATTAAGATAATTTAAAGGCTTGTGGATGTAGCGCCTCTGAGGGACCTAAGACAGTCATAAGTTTGTGCAGAATATCATAACTGAAACAGATCAGTACATTGTATTAGCCTGAAAAGTAGCTCCACAAATGACACTTCAAATGGCTTCAAATGTGCCTAAAATAAGGCCAACTGTTTTATTTATTTGCAGCAGTATATATTGGTTTAATAGTCTCTGATAAAAAATGCAACCATTAAAAACCGTATAAACAGTCGCAAATATCAAACTTACAAGACAATGAACCTATAAAAGCATTTAGCAAATCTATTTATTAATAAGTGACATTATGCGCATCTTACTGCACATAGTGTATTTTTGGTGACAGTTTTATAAAAGCAATTTTCGGTTGCTGTGCATTTAAACGTGTTAAACTAATGATAATGCCGCATTAGTGTTTGAAGTTGGTGCTTTAGAAATACAAAAATTGGACTAATAAAAAAATAATTCCCTTCTTGGCAGTGATCTCCTTTGTATTATTAGTGTTGTTGCCGGTAGAGATTTCGGCAGTAGAAGGGAAACAACTCCTGCATGCAGTTCTTAAATTGACTCTCCCAGTCAAAATAGGAAAAGTAATATTTGGAAAATTATTATTTCGTACTGGTAGCAGGGAGAGTTTGTTGTATTGGATTAAAAGCTATTATTTCCTCTACCCTTTTTACACACATCTATTTCAGCTGGATTTTTACTTGAAAAAATGTGCATAATTCCACTTTAATGATATTTGTCTATTTTTATGAATACAAAATATAAAAAATGATCTGATATGATATGTTTGTATAATTAATTTGATACCGATAGATAAATAGACATATAGATAGATATCTTTAATATTAAAAAAGAATCCTCCATTGCTCAATAAAGATAAGGAATATATTTATCAACCAAGAAATAAAACTTTATAACCGCAGTTTAAATTATTATTCCTAAAAGTTGAACTGCCTATACAATTACGAATGGGTTATTAAATATAGATACATAAAAAACTCCGAGTCTTAAAAACGCATATGTAAATAGGAATAAAATGCACAGAATGTCGAAAAACAAGTACCATTTGTGTAGTATAGCATACCCGTCCAGTGTAATATAGCCAAAATTGATTCACGTGTAATCTTGCATTTTAATGAAAATTGTGAAATTTTAAGAAATGAAATATGCGCACACCGATACGATGTTACAATGATATTTTATATTTATTTATGTTAAAAAGCATATCACATGATAAGTTTTTATGCATTTTTGGGGGTAAATACTAGTCTTTCCGTGAGGTTTAGCTCGCCCGAATTCTTTTCCACAATTACATTTGAATGCTTTCCCAGCAATCTGTGCATACTTCAGCATAGGGAAAGGAACCAAAATACGCGGAATTTTAATGGCCAGGGTATAGGGTATGTCTCGAATATCATAAATGTGTGTGGGAACTTATATAAATGATGACGTAGGAAAATCAGGCACTTACTGGAGACTTCCATCTGCCTTTTTCTGTGAGAAAAATCAAAACAAAGTCACTATATTCCCCAAAGTAATGTGATACAATTCTGCAAATTATCTTTCGAGTATCAGGATAATCACTTTTTAATACCTTTGGGATCTTAAAAGCGGAAATTGATATCTCTTTACATTGAAGTACATAAAAGCTCATCATTGATTAGAGGCTTTATTTAACATCTAAAATAGTTCAATCTTTCAACACATTGAGTGATCGCATGTACAAATGTCATTAACCACAGTAACAGATTAAAAACATAAAAACAAAAACATTAACAGACTTTTCAATACTTACAGGTACATTCTGAAGCATGAATTACAAAAGTGTTTGTGGTATCTGTCCTTTTTTGCAATTCTGTTGATAGAAGACCAGTGGGCATGAAATCCGGGAATATCTTTTTGTAAATAATAGCTAAAACAATGAAGTAAGACCGGTCAAACAATAGAGTACACCAACAACTGTAAATGTGACGTTAGCCGTTATTGCTGAAATATATTTTAATGAAGTGAAACAGACAATTGTTCTAACTACAAAACTAACATTAATTTGGAAGGATGAATACTTGGCTTGGTATCCACAAAACTTTGAAAATATAACTCACATGCATGTTTTCCAATCAAAAGTATGGAAACCCTTTATATTTCTAGAGAATTCTGTTTCAAAACAGGCAGAACTTGGAACACCTTCTCTATAAGTCATTGTCTCAAACGACGGAATAGTGAAATGGAATCCTGTCGAAGTATTTTAGTCGACATGTGCTGCGGACGTTCGAAAATTTCCATTTGACACACAGACATGTTCTTTGGTGTTTGAAACTCTAGGGTACACTGATGCAGAGCTTCGGATGCATTCAGTGAAAGACCATATTGATTTCCAAGGCTCTGGTATAACATTCGGTTGGTCCATCATTGAAACAGAAATTGAAACTAAAACTAACAAAGACGCAGAGATTCATATTTTTTGTTCCTTAACACTTCGCAGAAATCCAACATATTTCATCTTGAACAGTTCCCTACCTATTGTTATTCTATCTTTAATGAACATCTGTGTATTCATACTATCTGTGCAGTCAGGGGAGAAAGCAAGTTTCGCTATCACAGTGTTCCTTTCGCTTGCCGTCTTTCTGACAACAGAGAGCAGTAACTTACCAGAGAATAAAGTTTCAATCCTGAACGTTTATGTTTTCATCTGTACCCTCTTCAGATACGAATGTATCATTGTGATCCGGATAGGAGAGTTTCTCCTTTTCTGAAAAAAACTTGAAAGTATGTTTACTTCGAAGCAAGGTTCAAATGCTGCAAGAAAGAATAAAATAAATTCCAAAGATAAAGACGTGCGTCGGAAAAGTATTGTTGGTGACAGCGTTGTAGACTTTGATATAGTTACCCGCTGACACCAAACGTGTGTCATGTAGCACAGACGGCACATGGCCGGATGTTGTCTGAGCATTTGATAACATATTTCTAGTTATGTTTCTGGTAATCAACATCATTATGGCTAGCGTTATATTTGTATTGGCTGTCCACAAAGAGGAACTTTCTGAAGAGCATGACTCCCATTGATAACAGGACATCTTCTTCAACACTATTTTAAAGATATGAACCTGACAATACAAGGAAAGATTAATAAAGAGATCCAAAACAGTTATGATTTCTATAAATATATCAAAAGACCTTTTGTTTTTTCTTGTTTAGAAGTATATAACTTTTTATCAACTGTATCTCATAATGGAACTGACCTTACGCCAGCTATGAGCGCTGAAGGCCTGGGGGCTATAGATGACTTTGTGGGAATACTCGCTCATCTTTATGAATACAATGAAAATAGCAGAGTGAATATCCCCCCCTTCCAATGTTTTTTGTAACACCAGTACGTGAATTATATATTTTTAAAAGAAATTTATTTTTAGGTGAATATAGGTGTAATCGTTCGTAAATGAAGGTTTCCAGTGAAATAACATCTTAAATTTGAAACTCAAGCTATAGGCACATACCTGTAGAAATACATGTACAAATTAAAATGTACACACATTGTGTACTGCTTTTTGTAAAATTGTCTTAGCGGAAGCATCTTGATCTGGTCTATCGGTCTTGCACTTGCACTACTTATCCATAGCGCAGTTTTACTGTTGTTATCAGTACATGTCGACGGTGTTTGTAAATCCAATTTACAAGCACGATTTGATTAATTTCTTCTATTTGTCATTAATTAGTAACGCGCAGTGCACACATTAAGCATTTGGTAAAAATGTGATCACTATTATGGTGCTGATTAAAATAATATGTTATGATTGAATAGTATTCGAATATAGCTAGTCGGTTTTGAATGATACACGCATTTAGGATCTAATTTTATTGATCATTAGAAAAAAAACATTGCGATTTACAGTGTAAGTAGATTTCATTATTAAAAATATCAATAGTGACGGTTGGTGGTGAAAATCAAATTATTTTAGTTCAATAAAGATCCATGTACACGTTTTCTGTTTTGAATTCGAGCGGTGGGCCCTCTCAATAAGACTTTTCTGTACGTTCGATGCAATCTGGCTGGATGTCTGTACAAATTAAATGTGTATTATAAGTTATTTACACTTTGCGAATATTTTAGTTTTTGCAGTACAATAATGAGAACGAAATTTCTAAAAGTTTTAATTATATATATACGGATATAATCTGTGAAGAAGTCTCTGGCTACATGGTCCCGGCTGAAGTACTTAAAGCATACCAATAGTGCCTGTAAAACAGAAGGAAGTTAAAATGATTCTTTCGATGGGCCCTTCAATTTTTCAGAAATTATTTGAGACTTGTTTTGTACCTTTTACAACAGAATTAAAAGGCTAAAACTTGATTATATGACATACCCTATGTCACCGAAATAGAGTTATTTAATGTATCATTGACCCTTCCATATATTTCTTGATATTTTCGAGATCATTAGAAAAACTAAATGCGTTTTCATTCTCAAGTTTACAAATCTTGTTAAAAGTATACATGAACTCCTAATCTAGTATTAAAATATGCGTTAGAAGTATTTGTACCAAATGTACGAACAACACAATTAAACCAAGCTATATCGCGTGTATGAATATTGGCCTATTATGAAAACTGTGTTTCGAGATTTATAGAATAGAGTGAGTAGTACCGTTTCAACATTCATTTAACTAGCACTCACATTTCTGAATTTTAATGTTTGAATGCTATGGCTTTTTCTGGGTACATTTTGTTGACACTTGAACGTTGAAGATGTCTCAAATTACTGTTCTCTTGAAATGGTTTTCAGTTTAAGTACTAAACACTAAGCTGCAGGCCTTATGTCAGTAGAATATTGTGTCGTGGTGATTACGGACACATACAACTAGAATTATATACAACACAATACAATGCAATTAGAATGCAATGTAACTAAGGCATCATACATAGTGAAAACCTACGTAAGACCCAAGACTCTTACCAGAATTATTCAGCTGTAGAAAACATGTGTAAATTCGAATACTTTCGGTACTTTACGCATTTGCAAATAATGGTCTACATTATAAGATTATGGATAGGCGTCCTTCTTACTTCTAATGCATGAACTTTCAATATTACAAGATTTGACTTAGGTATGTTTTGTATGATACAATTATGTATGATATATAGCACTGTAGCAAAAATGAATTGAGTGACTTCCGACAGCCACTGTTTGTATGAAGATAATGTCGTAATATACATGTATCATTCAGTGATTACGTAGAATAATCTTTTTTCTTCTTTTCTTAGTGAATCATGCAGTAGCAACTTGCAATTTATTCATGAGCTGATGAAATAGATCATAGAAGTGTTTTCCATCGTAGGACAGTATTATGCTTGTAGAAATCCAGTGTTACATGTATGTGCTTGAGTTTTTACTTGATTAAAGTAACATAAAACATTGTAGCCTGGGGTAAGTCATATTATCAAATTTTGGCTTATTAATGTTATTATAAATGACATTATTTTACACCAAAGAGTTGCAAGCATGAATACTTTTTCTAGTAGTGATGTCACGACGACCGAATATGATCAAATAATTGATCGAAAAGCTTCCATAATCGATTATGACTTTGAATAATCGTTTATCGCTTCATTAATTATGTACTTTAAATAATTATAGGCAAATTTGCTCAATTTTGTTTTATTTGGTGAATTGTCCACATCAATGATAATATATATCATTTGTACAAGAAATATCAAGGGGAAACACAAAAAATAAATAACACTTTAATATTTTCAATATACTTTGCAATGCTTCTGGAGCTTAAAGTATGTAAAACACATGCTTTATTGTTTTTATTACTTCCAAGTTGCACACCGGGTTTGTGACAGGATTCCAACCCGGATCTTTCCCTGTGTTAGGAAACATTCTGATAAACTATAGACTCTAACTAGTCGGATCGACCAAAATGGGGAAAAAGGTCTGAAATTTCAGTCATTAGAATTCTTGTAAATCCACAAATTATATCAATACCTCTTCTTCCCTCCAGCTTTTACAAGGACTTTGTGCTACTACTTTGCACCTTCTACCTGTAATGAAATATAAGTTTTACTATAACAACCGACAAGTAACTGACACCGGTGTAAGTGTATAACTGTATGTTAAGGTATTTACTTTCGATTATTTTCCGATTTTGACGAAATTTTTCAAAAAACATTCTCATCTTGAAGATATTTGTGAATTCACTACAAAATATATATGAAATTTGCCGAAAGGTTTAGACGGCTGTTGAACAAAAAATGTTGACGATTTTGATCTGAGTTAATAATAAACATTGTAAAACAGTTTTAGATTGCTCAATTGTTCCGCCTCCGGACACTAAAAGACTGTCTCGAGGTAACTGAGAGGTTTCCATGTCTATACTTTAGCACTACAAGCATTGACTACTGTAATTCCCAAGATATATTCTTCGGCTTATTTCTATCACTTCGATTTCCAACAACGTAGCCACTGCTTTCCACGAATTTAATAACACAAATGTCATTATGCACATTATATCTATCATAGTTATCATCTAGAGGCTACCATCACACATTTAAGACTTGAAAATGATGAGTTACTATTTATATTAGGGAAAAAACATTGCTGTTACATCTATTACTGTGTCACAATTCAAATGCAATGTCCCACAGTAATAAGTGATTACCTTATTTCAAATAAATTATTAAAAACCAATAATGAATGAATATATTTTACTAGTCAAAATGTAAAACAATGATGCCACAATTGACTGCATGTTGGAAAGATGAGTTTGGTGGTCTCATCAAGGATTTTCTGTATGTACACCGTATCAAAGAATGGATAGCAAAGGGAGCGTGAGGATATTTCTTTCTTTAAGTATTTATTTATCTATTTTATCATGCAATCAAAGGTGTCACGCCACAAGTGTCGGCCACGAAATATGGAAATACTTGTTTCTTAACAATAGCTACAACAATGAAGTAAGGCCGGTTAAACAATGGAGCACGCCGACAACTGTAAATGTAAGCGCGGATATCATTGCCGTCTTTGATTTCAATGAAGTGAAACAGACGATTGTTCTTACTATGAAATTGTTTCTGGTTTGGAAGGATGAATATTAAGTATGGGAGCCAATTTACTTTGGTAATGTTACTCATATACATGTACCACAGTCAAAGGTATGGAAGCCATATATTTTTCTTGAAAATTCTGTTTCAAGACAGATGGAAATTGGAACCCCTTCCTTACAAATTATTGTCTATCATAATGGAATCATAGAATGGAATATCCAGCTGAAGTTTTTCAGTTCACCTGTGCTGCAGATGTTCGTAAATTCCCATTTGACACACAAAAATGTACTATGGTCTTTGAAGCAGTTGGGTACACGGGTGAAGAACTTCTAATAAATTCGATTAAAAAACAGCTTGACTTCCACGGTTTTGCTATCACTTCCGGTTGGTCTGTTGTGGAAACGGAAATGGAAATTGCAATTGAAGAAGGAATTGACATTAACATTTTATGTTCTATAACACTGCGCAGAAATCCAATATAATTCA
The DNA here is from genome assembly GCA_022818135.1 of Saxidomus purpurata. NCBI lineage: Eukaryota > Metazoa > Mollusca > Bivalvia > Venerida > Veneridae > Saxidomus > Saxidomus purpurata. Next base: position 36,277,497 of record JAFMSR010000002.1, read on the forward strand.
TCTTGAACATTTTTCTTCCTATTATTATTCTGTCTCTGGTGAATATTTGTGTATTTATACTTCCAGTGCAGTCGGGGGAGAAGGCAAGTTTTGTGATCACAGTGTTCCTTTCACTAGCAGTCTTCCTGACAATAGTAAGCAGTAATTTACCAGAAAACTCAGACAAAGTCTCAATTTTGAACGTGTATGTTTTCATATGTACTCTTCTCAGCGTTATTATTGCGATTCTGACATTAATTCAAATAAGAATTTGCCATCGTGATCCAGAAAGGAAAGTCTCTCCTTGTTTGACAAAACTGGTTGCCATATTTGCCTCAAAGTCAACTGTCAATGCTGCAAGACAGAACACAACAAATGTCCATGAAAGTGAAATTCGAAAACAAAGCTCTATTGTGGAAAAGACGTTGAACAGTACAGATGGTCAAGATAACCTTAAAGACGTCAGTGATGAGTCGAGCAATACAGGTGGTGTGACGTGGCCAGATGTTGTCCGCGCGTTTGAAAATATTTTTCTTGTCACGTTTCTAATCATCAACATAACCACGTCTTCCATTTTATTCTTTATTGCATACCACCATGAGGAAATCATGGAAGAAGAGCATGGACACGGTCATGATCCACACTAAAAAGTGCAGAAGAATCTTTACATCACAACACATGCTTTTATTTAGATTAAACAAACTCAGGACGGTAGACCCATAATAAACATTATCACGTGTTACTCTTTCTAAACATGGAGATATGGGTATATTCTTTGAAGCATTCTTTGAGTACATGTTGTACTTGTGTACTACTTATTTCCTTTTAGTAAAAATTCTTCAAACGTTCATAAAATTAAGATGCTAAGTAAGTTTTGTGACAAACAGCGGACTTTTTCCTAACATTGTCAAAAGTCGGACTTATATTCCAAACATTGTCAAAAGCGGGACTAACGTTCCTAACATTGTCAAAAGCTTACTTATACTGTCCTTTTTAACATTGTCAAAAGTCGGACTTAATTCCAGACATTGTCAAAAGCGGAATAAATTTTCCAAAATTTTTAAAATTTTTTTTTTTTTTTTCCTTTAACATTGTCAAAAGTCGGACTTATATTCCTAACATTGTCAAAAGCCGGACTAAGCCTAACATTGTCAAATTTACTTATACTGTCTTGTTAACATTGTCAAAAGTCGGACTTATCCACATTCTCAAAACCCCACCCACCCCCCCCCCCCCCCCCAACCCCTAGTTATATTGTTTAACATTGTCAAAAGTCGGACTTATATTGTTAACATTGTCAAAAGTCGGACTTATATTCCTAACATTGTCAAAAGTCGGACTTATACTTCCTTAACATTGTCAAAAGTCGGACTTATATTTAACATTGTCAAAGTCGCTAATTCCTAACATTTTTAAAAGCCGGACTTATTCCTAACATTGTTTAAAACCAGACTTATAAAGATAAGTTTTATGGCAACTGTACCACAATACATAATAATGAAATATATTTTGTTCTTATGTTGCATGTTCTTTACCCAAATTACTTTTCTTTTCTTTTTTTTTGACACTGAACATAGTTTGGTCCATTTTTTATCGTATGTATATAAAGTGTTTCATCTATGCTTTGGTACAGGTACGTGCGCCTAAGTTTGTTAAAGGCCCAATACTAAGCCCTTGATATGTATAATGTTTCATCATGTAATTTCATGTTGTAGCTAATAAAAGGCTAAAACATGTCATATAATTCAGTCTTTGGCAAGAATGAGGTGCCACTTTTGCAAGACTGCAGATATATAAACATCAAATATTTGACTCTTTTAGCAAGTCAGCACAAATACCACCCAGTTCCTTTTAAGTGTCTATATACCTTTGTAAAATATTTTACAATGGTTGCTAGAAATTTGAGAAAAACATTGCTTGCCATTCATCCTGTTTTTATGACAAACTCTAAGATATGTTTTGACTTTTTAAAAGTTTACACCACTTTTGCTTGATATAGTATTTTTAAATGTATAGTTATATAACATCAAAAGTGATGATGCGTGTAGTAATATCACTATGGAAATTTCGAAAGCAGCTTTTAAATAAATTTCGTTCAAGTGATATTACTAAACAAAGTGAGCATCATGTATACTACTTGAAACCCAGCATTGCCATGGTTAAAACCAAATTATATGAGTCTGTATCACAATTCAAGACCCACTAAGTATAGATAAATCAATTTAAGTCTTTTTTTTTAAAAAATGATGAATCCGCTCTTTCTGTTATGTATGTTTTAATTTATACCTTTCAATAAAACATGCTTTCGTAGCATTTAATTTCTTTTCAGCCCCGTTCTTGACTATAAGTCAACATGGAAACTTGAAGGGTTATATAATTTAATTAATAGGTAATGAAGATATTGAAAGCGTTATATTTATAATTATATCGAAACCTGATCATTTGACAAAAAAACAACCAATGAGTTTTTTGAATTTCTGAATGCTGCTATCTCAGATACATCAGATATTGTATCATTGCTGCTGGTTATAATAATTTGATAAGAATATCGACATTACATCTTGATATAGAAGTTGATAATCATGGAACGAAAATCATCAACGGAAGTAATGCTAAGATAGGACTCAGAAATGAAAAAATAAAAATAAATTCACTTTTTATTGGTAGAATAGAATGTATTTGTAACTTGAGAGCCTCGTGTGCGAATTTAAAGAAGGCTACTAAGACGAATTAGTATCCTAGAGTGACCAGTTTCGACGCCCATAAGCTATATTTTGCCTGTGTTAAATAGTTACAAGTAGTTTCAATAAAAAGATTGTTTCACTGAATAAATATTTTATATCTGAATAAAAGTACCAAATTTTAACCGATTATCCCGTATGATTGTCTACAAAATTGCCATGACCTAATTCTATATGGGGGCAGCCATTCTTGTTGTGAGTGACCTAAAACGACGCTTCTGATTGGATGCTTTATAAAAGTTTAATTATCACTCTATTGGAGCTTGCACGCTGCTAATTTTGTACTTACGCTGTCCACCAGTATCAGTAACCTGGATCTACAACAAATCAACACATGAAAAGTGTTTTTAAACTTTTTATTTCTATATGTAACAAAATGACATAGACCTCTATGTTTTGCAATATTTTTACTCAATGATGGGAGCCCCTGTCTGTTTGATCTTCTCCATTTTAATATTCTGAGAAGTAACTAAGTGCGTGGCACCTACACTTCCCCTATGGAACCTAAAATAAACGAATAACATTACAAAATATTCAGTATACATTCCACACCTTTAAGACAACTCCACGGATTAAGTATCCAATTAAATTTCAATTAACAACAACATTTTTTCTTATTGCATAATATATAACGCGTACTTCCTACTCTAGGGTGAAAAAATAACATAATGAAATAATGGTCACATGACTGACACGTGATCTGAGAAATAGAAATGATTGGCCGTAGCAAACATGGCCGGTGATTTTTCCCACGCTCATTTTTCCAAAGAAAATTACTTATTCAATGTCATATTTTTTGGCATTAGTAAAATCACATGAAAATATATTGAAAAAGGTCATTTTTATAAAATCTTACCTTTGCACTTCGTACTTTTCACATTTTCATGTCAAGCGAAAGTATTTTGTGTTTACTATAGTGTGTAATAGTAAATGACGTCATCAGAAGTCGTTTCGTCGTTAATATAGAGCAAAACAAAAATGGCGTCGAAATAGGGCATCGTCATTTCAGGGCACCCGACGAGTTTTACTCCCACTGAAAGTAAGGGAAATTAGTGAAAATTATGTTTGACCATCCTAGTAAATATTTTTAGATCCAACTTTTCTGTTAAGTATCTTTTCATTTACATGTATCAATATGAGAAGTAACGTAGCATAACTCATTCATTACATGTTATCAAAACATCTACTGTATTTTGAGCGTCATTCTTGATGATTTTTTATCAGTATAGAATAATTATAAATATGTTGTACAAAACTTATTTCCATGTATGAGTGTGATCATAGATAGTGACTTTCAAAGGTACGGTAGCTCCAAGCATCAGATATAATTTAACATGTATGGTGTCAATCAGTAGCGGGTATTAATTGCTATAAAAGCACCTCTTCTGAAAGAGTCCCTATGGTACTGTTCTGTAATTACCTACGAAAGTTGACTTCATCAATATATAACTCCTCCCCACCTATTTTATGTTATAATAACGTTTCTAACGCACATCAATTCATTTCACCGGCGATGCTTGGACCATTGGTTGACTTATCAAGTAATGTTTTAATTACGATTCGCTTGGATCAATGTCAGTTACAGAAATACATACTATAGCAAGCGAACGACTAACTCTTCAGCAATGTTGGATGTTGTTGTCATCTCGATTCTTTTTTCTATGAATTTAGACAAAATTGACGGATATAAAAACAAAAGTGTTGAACACAGACTGTATCAGAATTTAATGATTGACCAAGAATATAATAAAAATGTGCGACCAGTAGTTCACTCGAGCGAACCAACGGTAGTGAATATAAGTCTCTATCTTCTAAATATTGTTGAATTCAATGAAGTTAAGGAGGAACTTTCAATTACTGGAAAACTTAAGATCTGTTGGATAGACGAATATCTATCATGGGATCCGTTGGATTACGATGGATTAGAAAGAATTAATATTCTACAGAATGAGATTTGGAAGCCTGATGTCACCCTAGAAAATTCAATAACTAAGTACCGAGACCTGGGCTCCTCTTCACTTTATGTCCGTGCTCATAGCAATGGTAAAGTGCTGTGGAAGCCAATGGAAGTGTTCCATTCTACGTGTTCCGCAGATGTTACAAAATACCCGATGGACAAACAAAAGTGCTGCCTAAAATTTGAATCTTGGACCTACTCGTGGCATGCAGTGCAAATAACAAACGCTTCTGAAAAAGTAATGTTGCACCACGGATATGATGGTCAGCCGCAGTGGCTAATCACGGACACTATGTCATATTCGACATTAGAAGGCGATGATTACTATGTTAACTTCTGTATCAAGCTAGAAAGACAATCAATGCATGTTATGTTAAACATTATTCTCCCAATAGCTCTGTTGTCATTACTGAACACGTGTGTATTTATGTTACCTGCCACTTCCGGAGAAAAGGCAAGCTTTTCTGTGACTGTGTTTCTCGCGCTCAGTGTATTTCTGACGATTGTCAGTCAACAGTTGCCGAAAGCCTCACACAATGTTTCGATGTTCAATTTGTACGTGTTTTCTCAAGTGCTGATCAGTACTTTTGTGACAATTACAACACTAATTCAAATACGTCTGTACCATAGAGATAGCAAATCCCATGTTCCTTGTTGGATAAAGACACTGACCTGTTCCTGGCTATTCGCGAGAAGAGCTCGCGTGGAAAGTAACAAGAAAACTGACGGGCATCTGGAGAGAAATATGGAAATGGATAAAGAGGATGACATTCCAAGTGATGACGCACGAGTAACATGGACAGTCGTTGCCAATTCGATGGACCCTGCCATGTTCATTCTGTTTGCATCCTTCAATGTAATACTAAGCTTATGTTTGATGGCGTTGTCTATGTCGGCGTAGTGTCAGTCTGTTTAAACACTTTATTTTAAGAAGGTAGCACATTTTAATAAACATAAGTCCAAATATCAAATGATGCTAATCTCATTTCAACTAGACCTTCAATGCCACAATGACACAAATGAACAAATAAATATTTCTTACATAAAGCCGGCAACATGATCGTTTTCAATAATAAGTTTGAAGGTTTTTTAATTTATGTCCTTTTTTGTAGAAGATCGTAAGCTACATTTTTTATTTTCTGAGAGAAGGATTAGATCCATGATATTGTTGGTGCAAGACCAGGTGGTACTTTAATCAGCACTTACCCAGCAAAATAGTTGTATCTTTTTGGAAAAGAGTTCAGACTTCTAAACAGTTCTGTGATGTCATTTTTCTCGCATTGGTTTATCAAGAATTATACTTGAAGCTCGTTGTTGTAGCTTGGTTTATCTTATTAATGTCCGGAATATTAACTTTAGAGCGATACATTGGAAAAAATATTTGAAGACGTATTATTAATATGCAATTTCAATGTAAGCCAATTTAACTACATTGTATATACGTTTTTATATTCCTAAATTATACCGTTTTCAAACTGCGACTTATAATGTCTTAGTACTACATTGTGTATAGTGTACTGGACTCTGGATTGTTTAGTTCAGTCGTTAAAATTTAAATTATTGAGTACATTTGTAAGCAGCTGTCCTCAGGGTTTTTTTTTCAATAGGCACTGCATTGCTGTTGTTAGAACTAAGCTAGAAATGAATTTTTTTATTATCAGCATCAACCATTTCCGCTTTTCACTTAAAATGAAATATTAAATGTCAATATTAAAGGTGGGTTTCTTTAAATAATGTTTAGTCGCCTACAGTATATGTATATTTCTGAAATTGTAACTAGTACATATAAAATGCTGTGTTGTAGCAGTATTAGTAAATTGTATTTTATGCACATGGTGTCGCTTATATTACTAAACTTATATTATTGTTATCTTAACAATGACAGGTATACATGTAACATAATCAAAAGCATCAATTTCGTTGATATACTATCTTTCAGTTGCGTCTTTGGTACTAGCGCGCTGGAATTTGGTTTAGTACTTCTCTAGCGGCTGGTTCACGGAAACCAGTAAGTACGGCACCACGATAGATGACAGCTCGGTTTCAAACTCCAAGCTGAATCGAATCAACTTCTAAACAAAATTACTAAACTACATTTGATTGTATAGAATGGAAGGCACTAGCCAAGTTTGAGTCAATATATAAATTGTTTCGTCTTCGTCATTTTCAAATTCTTTCACTGTCTGTTTGTTGTTGTCTGTTGAGCTTTGTTGTTGTTGCTGTTGTTGTTTTTTGTCGTACAAAATTTACGTTAAGTGACATGCTCATGATTATAGCATGGCATTTAAAGCAATACAAGCTACAAGAGAACAAACTGATTTCTTCAGTCACTGAATCCTATTCTCAGGAAGAATTCCAGATATATGTAGCAAGTTCAGGAATGTAGAGTAGCGCGGCCATTATAAATACTGCAAGTTCAAGCGAGTTTGGATTTCTCATGTTAAGAATAAGCTAAAGACCGAAAATTGAGATGCAAAATTCCATGACATTTGCTCATTTCCAAAAGCGAGTGTCTGGACAGAATTTGCAATCTCTACGCGACTGACAATGCTGTAAATAGATAGCCCGTCTCGTTATAGCGGATTTCAGTAGTTCTGTTATTACTCTTAGGTAACTTGCGAATAAATGCTACATTGTTTTAAGTAACATAAATCCAGTAATATCTTATTCATGCCAGTATATGTTGTTTTAAGTATAATGAACAAGTATATTGATCATTGGAAAGTTATGGTTTAAAATACATTGTATATTCTGTTTTTACGGATACCTTAAATATAGTATATCGCTGTATGGCGTTAATTGGAACCTACATGTAGTTGACTTTTTATAATTAAAGAATACTTATCAATTATTCGGTTTGTTATTATGTAATGCTTAAATTACAATGGCCAAAATGCAACATTCTATGGTATAATTGTTGGGCAACAATTTTAAATTCATATTATTTGATAATACTGGATTTTGATGGATTTTATATTGTCATATTTTATGTTTGTACAATTGAGAATTAGCAACTATGTAATAAAATAGCTTCGGTACACTTCCAAGTGTTCTGTTAATTCTTCAGACTAGTCAGTCTCTGAATCTCGATCCTTTAGATGCCCAGTCCGTACGTTGCTCCGTACGTATATATAGCTCGGAAACCTGAAACTCCGAGTGACGTATGAACCAAGCAGAAAGCGTCCTAATACGTGTTCAGATCAATCATACAGTATCAGACTTGTAAACAGATATAATTCATACCTAAGTATTTACTTTCCCAATTAAACTCATATGCTGCATCGGCGTGTGACTGAGCAGCTGGATACCAATCCCTGAGTTAGAAATGTCTCAAAAAACATACGTCTTAACCAAGAACAAAATTATTTTTTAATTACCAAAAAGGCGCTTAATACAACCCTTAAATTATGCGGTTTTTAATAAGGTTCACTGTCTGTTCTATAAAACTCATTAGTGTTCCTCAGGGTCCCATTATGTACACAGCGCTTATGGGTTTTTTAGATAAAAGGACGATGTTTTTGTAGTAGTGTATTCAAACATTTTCTCTGCGAATAGGCTTCACAATTGGAAGTGTTATTACGAGATGGTAAGCATGCAACATTTTCACCTAGGCTGTTCAAGAACAGTTTGTAGTTTTGTTAATCATAAGTAAATGCCAACGATCATACGACAAAAATACTAAACATCAAGTGTTAATATTTAAAATTGTTTAATCCATAAGGTTTTATTCATACATACACACACTTTTTTAAAATTACTGAATATGCCATTTTAAAGAAATTGATAGCCGATACACAAAATTCCCGAATTTCACACAGTTCATAAGGCAGCAGGAAACTGCACACATTATTTTACTCATCTTTTGCGTGTTGATGAAAATGTTACTTACTGACTACACGGAAAGTGCCCAAATTCCAAGACCAAGACAAAACCCAGCATTTAAACAAGTGTAAAATAGGAACATCACAGGATCAAGCCAATCTGCAATGTATTCCCACGTCACGTGATCTAGGGTTTGATCCAGTGTTGGAAATTGCTCTGCTTGATTTCTTGTCATCTCTTCAGTGTCTTGTAGTACACCATTTTCATTTGTTCTTACCTCAACGACAGTTGTCTTTTCTGTTCTCCTTTTCTTTATCATCCGACACGAACATACCAACTTACGTAGCCATGAAGGGACCGCTAGCTCTTTACTCTTTTGGTATAGTCGTATTTCTACTAGAGCTGTTATTGTAACAAAAGTACTGATAAGTACTTGTGCGAAAACGTAGAGATTAAATATAGCAATTTTGTCTGAAGTGTGTGGTAACTGTGCGCTGATTATTGTAAGAAACACGCTCAAAGCCAGAAAGACTGTCACTGAAAAACTTGCTTTTTCTCCGCTGGAGGCTGGGAGGAGAAACACACAACTATTTAGCATTGAGAGTAAAGATATTGGTAATATAATATTCAACATAACGTACAATGACTGCCGCTTGAGTGTAATGCAGAATATGACGTAATTATCACCGCCTGTCGCCTCCTCTTCGGCTTTTGTTTTTGTAATAAACCATTGGGGAAGACCGTCATATCCGTGGTCTAGTACAATGTTATCCAATCCCTTCTTGAGCTTAATAACACTGTCGGCAAAGTTCCACGCCTCGAAGTCTAAACAGCAAGTCTGTGTGTCTAAGGGGTATTTTGTAACGTCCGCCGGACATGTTGATTGGAACACCTCCATAGGGTTCCATCTAACGTACCCGTCACTGTTAACCAGGACATACATGGAAGATGTTCCAATGTCGCCATGTTTGTTAACTGAATTATCCAAACCGATGTCTGGCTTCCACACGTTATTTTGGGGTATGTTAATACTTGTCAGTCCCTCGTACAGCACCGGATCCCAAGTTAAGTATTCGTCAATCCAAGATATCGTAAGTTCTCCGGTTATTGTTAATTGTTCAGCAACCTCATTAAAGTCAATAATATTCAGGAGGTTCAATGAAATGTTTACTACCGTCGCCTGACTTGAGTTAACTATGGGACGAATATAAGTTTTGTATTCCTGATCTAGTATCACGTTCTGATACAGAAGATAAGCAGCACTTTTATTTTTAAATCCATATAATGTTTTGGGTTTAATTATCATTACAATAAAAGTTACCGCACCTAACACTAGTAACTTCATTTTCATGTACTAGTTCAAATTATTGATTTAGGTATTCCCAATGCACAGTGGCTCACCATTGAGCAAAGTCTACAGAACAAAAATAATCCTTAACAGCACTCTTTAAATTTTTCCCAGTGGATATTTATGAAAAACCACGTTAATTAAATCTATCGATTTATACGCTTCGTCCTTACTGTACGGTATTCTATTAATTGACGTTAAATGAAAACAATTTTATTTCAGTCACAAGTAGTTCAAAACAACTGTCGATATCAATTTCACGTGGGTTGAAAAAGATGATGTATGTATTTCCTATGTTCTAACTTTGACTGAAATTTCCATAGAATTAATTGTGCATATACACAGCTATCAATACTAAATACCATCGTGGCATATTTCTGCCGTATATGGTGTAAGTTAAATAGCTTACGTTAGTATTAATTATCCAGTCAAACAACTTAATATTTGCGAATTCTATCAGGTTATCTAGCTACATATTCGCGAACACTCTCAAAGTAAGATAGATATCTTTAGGCGAATGAGTGTGTGTTGGTGCCCAGAACTGCCGCTATTTACCTAGTTAAGCTAACGAATAGTTATCAAGTCACTGTTTGTGAATATTTTAGCGTAAGACAATTAGCTTACGTTCGCGAATTGCTAATTAGTTGTCTAGATACACTGCGAACTGTTTTAAAGTGAGATAATTATCTTACGTTCGCGAACCGATTTTGCCGGCATGGATAGTGCTCTTTGTTCAGTTACGGAAGCGTATAATGGTCGACAGTTACTGTTTACATCAACTAGACATATGTGTGGTAATATGTTGACTTTGCTTGATAATATTTTGCAATTGTGCTTTATGTCATGATAAAATAAAACAATTGATTAAAAACAGAGCTGTTTGTTTTCGTAACACGTTAGACGTCAAAAAGCAATCACAATATAATATCTTGCTAAAACTATTACTAAACAAACTTTTTCCCGAATACGACACATATTATTTGGCAAATCAAGTTCTTATCTGACGTATATTTCTCGCGCAAAGCTGAAACCGAAAACAATCATTTACTCTACAGCCCTAGGCTATAATGAATTACAAGAGGGCCAAGATGGTACTATATCGCTATCCTGTCCCAAAGACAAAAAGTAAGTCTAAAGTCATGATCAATGCCAACCGCTGACAATTTTTAAAATCTCTTTGCGAAACGGTAAACACATTCCAAACGTAGGTTTAAAATCAATGTACAAAGTGACCTAACTTTTGACCAGATGTTACGCAGTTTCGGTCTTGACTAAAGTTCACCAAGACAAACTTTCTTTCAATATGACTGATGCCGGTGTGTCAAATGTGGCATCTAGAGTTCGTAGGTGTTTCTATTATTTTACCTGGTGTCCTACTTTTTGACCCCACGAATCCCAGTTTAAAACTAAACATAGAGTTCATCAAAACAAACATTCTGATTATTTTTCAAGATGATTTGATTCAAAATGTAAATTCTAGAATGTTGATGTTCTATGAGTTCACCTTGTAATCTAGATTTTATGATGTGACCAAATTTCAAACTTGACATAGCATTTATCAAGACATCCAGGGTGATTGGGTGCAAATTTGGCTTCTGGAGTTATCACGAGGTTTTTCTATTTTTTTTACCTGGTGTCCTAGGTTTTGATCACACGTAATATAGTTTCTTTCTTGTCCTATATTTTATCAAGACAAACATTCTAACCAATTTTACGGTTTGGTTGGGTACAAATGTGGTTTCTACAATATTTGGAATATTTTTTATTATTTGACATGGTCTATGATTTGACCCCGCGTGACCTGGTTTCAACTTTTGGTCGAGAGATCATCAAGAAAAATATTCTGACCAATTTTCATGACGATTGATCTTATAGAATGTTGAGACGGTAAGTGTGGACAGACAGACAGACAGGCAAGCAGGCTAGGGTGAGCTCAAAAGAGAACATTTACACCAGCTATCTACTCTAGTTTCACCGATGTCGGAGCTAAATATTAACTCATTTTCAGTAATAAATTATCTTACACAAGCAAGATAAATCTTTAATGCAATAACTATACCGTTCAAAATGATTCTTAAGGAACGAATGCTACAATTATCATGCAATATTTCTATTACTATCTTGCATTTTCCCGTAAGATTTCAAACATGATGCGATATTTTCGCATCAAATCTACATAAATATCTAGCAACTGGCGACCATTATACGCTTCCGTATTCAGTGAATGATTGTCTAAATGTGATACAACTGTTTTTGTTCATGGATGAATGCTTAAATATGTCTGTCATACGTTAATTTATTATTTAGGAAATTTTTAGAGAAGGCCATGTTGTAACTAAGGTATGTTAATGTTATTTTGATATATCTTTACATGTTACCTTCTATTAATAAAGAATTTATTACTTATTTTATTATGTATTTTTATTATTATTATTATTATTATTATTATTATTATTATTATTATTATTATTATTATTATTATTATTATAAACGATCCGATAATTTAAAAGATGCAATATTTCTTTTTATCTTACTTGGAGACTGTTCGCCAACATGTTACCAGAGGACCAGAGAGAATTCGCAAATATTTAGTGGGTAACTACATGTAGTACTTAACACGAACGTAAGATATTTGACTTATACTATAATATTTCGAAAAAAAAGTATTTTATAATACGATTATTACAGTCTTGAAATGTATAAGCAGTGTGGAAATTAGTTGATTATTTACATCTTTTGTCACATAGATCTACTGGCAAATATAAAAACTCATAATATCAGAAAGTTACACACAGTAAATATAACTGTAAATATTGCTTTTGCAGATAAGCTGTGTAGTTTCCGTCGCTGTTCTATGTACTTTCCGCTTTATAAGCGCCTCATGATCCGACGACAACTTACACCGTTTGACGTCATCGTCTAGAAAAGAGAGAATTACACTCAATTATACCTTTCTAAAACATTTTCTTCAGCATATGCGAAATACATAACAACAAGCTGTATCAACATTTGTGTAGCATGTGATAAAAATTGGAGCCACAGTCTATCGTGTAGCTTGTTCTATGTTGAACTTGCATCTGGGCATGCTCGTATATTTCTTAGCAGTATGTTAGAAAAAAAGTTATAGTAAAACTATTTTGTTTTGTTCTTCTTCAATGCTGCACTTTCGATCTTATTTGATTGTTGAAAAGGCACACGAATACGGAAAGGGAATGAGTAAACAAGATGTTGGTACTAGTAGTGGGTTGTATCTGTTCCCTGTTGATTGAGTCAGGGTTATCTCTCGTGGTCCGGCACGTAGAGCGACAGTAAAAACATTCTGTCTTTATGGCATACGGAAGCCTGGATTAACACGATGATCAAGGCAAAACGAACCAAGACAAACGTTCAATAAGAAAAATATTGTATACATTTTGATACACGCATATTCGTTTCGATTGAAACAATTAAAGTATGTGAACTGGTATCCTTTAAAGCCAAGCCTCTGATTCAACCCTTTAGACCTAATTTTTGAAGAAGTCTTCTCTCTTTCAGAAAACGGATGTTGTTAGACGTGTGACGGACATTTGAGAGCGGGTCTGTAGAGCAAAAACCAAGATTTATTTTTGAGGGTGAAATAAGAGAGTCATCATTCAACTGAGTACCATTGGCCATAATACAAGGTCAAAAAGGTTGCTGAAAACAAAGTAAACGTACAATGAGTGTTAAAGTGGAATTATGCACATTTTTTTCCAAGTAATAGGTGTGTGTTAAAAGGGTAGAGGAAATAATAGCTTTTAACCCAATACACAAAACTCTTCCTGCTACCAGTACGAAATAATAACTTTCCAAATATTACTTATTTTGACTGGGAGAGCCAATTTTAAAAAAAAAACAACTGCATGCAGGAGTTGCTTCCCTTCCACTGCCGAAATCTCTACCAACAACAACACTTATAACACAAGGGAGATCACTGTGAAGAAAGGAACTATTATTTTATTAGTCCGATTGTTTTATTTCTAAAGCACCAACTTCAAATACTTATGCGGCATTATCATTAGTTTAACACATTTAAATGCACAGCAACCGAAAATTGCTTTTATAAAACTGTCACCAAAAATACACTATGTGCAGTAAGATGCGCATAATGTCACTTTAAGTTTTCAAGTGTATGTAAAGACAATGTTTTGTTTGAATGCAGGCAAAACACGCCAATCAAGATCATCATTGAAAAGATGCGAAACAAGTAATATCTTAAAAAAAAAAAGATGGTCGACGTAGGTGACGTAATAAACACATTTTGTGTTTCAGAAGGCTCCCGGGCGTACCTGCTTATTCCGGTACCGAAACGCTAGCCAATAATCAATGACGCTAGATGTCCGGCCCCGGACAACACCTCGTTGAATACAAAAGTTGATCTTCGTACTGTCCAGAAACCTTGACATAACGTGTTCTGTTTTTTCTTTTTTTGCAACATGATTTATTATAAATAACTATAATATAAAAAATATACACTTTTGTGTTTCAGAAGGCTCCCGGCAGTACCTGCTTATTCCGGTACCGAAACGCTAGCCAATAATTTGCAGATTCTGATTGGTCACATTATAACGAAGTTGGTTAGCAACGCGTCCATACCAACGGAAGTTCAAATCAAAAGTATACGACTACGTCGAAAAAAAGCAATATTGAAACTCGTTTACAAAACCGCAAGCATGGTAAATTGATTTAATGACTGTAGGTTCGTAAACATGAAAGTAGGTCAGTGGGTCAAATTCAATGTCATCAAAAGTGATTATTGAAATTTGTTTGCAAACTTGGACACATGGTTCGAATCTGGTTGCTGTAGCCTGAAATCAGAAAGTATATCAGCAGGTCAATGTCATCCCAGGTAAGCGTTGAATCTGTTTGCAAAACTTAACAAGCGATCCAAATTGCATAACTATTGCTTCAAAAGCGAGAAAGTTAGTCAAAAGGGTGGGGCCAATCTGATAGAATAGTCGTGCGCAAGGATCACTACGCAATGCTATATACGAAAAAGCTAAGTTATGGACCTTTCAATTATGGAGAAAAACATCTTTAATTTTTTTCCTACTAAGTCTACGTTAAATACTGACTGCAGGGCGGGACAATGTTTATCTCACGATGTAAGTTGAACACTCTTGGTAGAAGAGAACTAGGTGATGCTACACATTAAAAGTTTAAGCTTTACACCTTAATATTTTGGACATCAAGATTTTAGCGCACTTCTTATGTAAGTCTATATAAAAGAAGTGAACTCTTGAGTGGTGCAAATTTTGACACAAGGGGTATACATTTCTTGTAATTTTGAATAAACTTGGTAGAGAAACACAAGGTGATTCTTTATACCAACATTCTAGGGTCTGTGCCTCTTGGTTTAGAACCAGAAGATTGTTAAAATATTTTCTAAAACAATTCTATATGAAACAAGTGACCCCTACCTTAGTTAATTTTTGCTCAATTGTGAAGAGTGTTTGAAGCTTAACAAGTCACTCTCGAGTTCGCTTCCAGGAAAAACCAGTACTGGTGTCATTTAAGGAGGTACGGTCGTGACTCCATTGGAGCTCCAACCCGCGGCAGGCACCTTAACCTTTACACCACCGCTCCCGCTGACCCCCACCTTGGCAGGGCCCAGGGCCTTGCTTTCAACACACTTGATAAAGAACCACTACACAATGCTATACATCAAATATCTTAGTTTAAGATCTTTATAAGTTTTATTATATATTACTATGTAAAACATATGACCCACCCAGGTTGGTCTAATATTAACACCATGGACATTATTTGAACAAGCGTGATAGAGGTACACTACACAGTGTCACACACCAACTGTCTTAGCTCAAAGCCTTGCGTTTATGAGAAGATTTTCAAACATTTCCACTGTAGATAGATTTTATGCTTGGTCAAAGTATACAAGCAATGTATGGCAAAAACATGATGCATGAACGCTATAAAACAAGAAAAGTGATTTTCTCTTATTTTCATTTTGGTCCTTGATATTAGATAATATTAATGTAATCAATTGTGTATTTCATATACATGTATATCTACCTAAGGACCACAATGGAAATCATAATTTGAGTTATCCTGCATTTGTGAAAGACAGCATGCTCCATTTTTCAATTTTATTCAAAATTTCTTTTTATACTTTTAAATGAATTCTTAGTATGTATGAATGTTACAATTTTTTTATCATTTTATTAATGATATAATATACTATTTAAAGTCCCAGGATCACATTAATTATTTTACAAGTACCTCTCATTTTATCAAGAAAGACGTATTACTGACATAAATGACTGTTATTTGTACCAGAAACATTCCTTACTTATCGATAAGTATATATTAGAAACATAGCACAGTAGTTTTTTCAATGATATTGATAAAAATAAGAAAGGCTTTCCTGCAACTCTTGAAGAAATAACTTGAATACGAAAGAAAGGCATACATCAACATTGTTTCAGAGTGAATAGAACATGGTTCTATCATTATCCTATTTAATAAATTTATGTTACTATAACAGTTAATTCAAAGTGATCCTGGGACTTTAAATGATGTTGAAATACTATTGAGCTGAACACTATATCTGTAAACTAAACACTACATTTATGGAGTACAATAATTACAGTTGAAGACATGTCTATCTGAAGGAATTATGGGAAGATTTTCTCGTACTGATATATGAATATCTGCTTCACCGTCATGACAGACGTACAGGCTGAATTAACATCTTCTCTCACTTAAATCTATATACAGCCACAGAGTTGTATGGAACAAAGCGTTTCCCAAGATAATCAAATCAAGGTCAGTACCTACATGTATCATGACACAGAAAGATTATGATCAACTGTCTTTGAGACTGACAACCAGTTTAGATCTTAAAATGCTCGTTCTTTAACATGAGACATGTTATGCATATTAAAGCGATAATACCCTTCAATATGATAATCGCAATTTTATGTAATACATTCATCAATCGTTTAGTATCAACAAGCATTGCGAAAGTTATAGCTAAATAACATAAATATATACAACAGTTTTATTCCTATTGAACATAGTTGAAAAATGACAAACTCTTTTTTGACCCGCTTTTTTGACCCACCGGTTTGATAGGATAAATTTGTGTTTGTATGCACTTATGAAAGAAATGGTTGAGCATAACTTATTTTCTTTTAATTTTCTATACATTTTTCATGTTTTATGAACTTTTCTTGACCATACTTTTTCTGGTCATTTTGAGCAGTATTATAGCTTTGTGTTTTTACTACCCTGATACTGTTAGTCAAAAATTAGGTGTCGAGATAGAAAATTGCAGTCAATGGCTAATTGATAACAAAATATCCCTTCATTTAGGAAAAACTGAGTGCATCTTGTTTGGGTGGAAAACAAAAGTAACAAAGGTCAACAATTTTCCGTTATCTGTAAAGACCCATACGTCAGTCAAATATTTAGGTCATGTTCTAGATAATACACTATCAGGTGGTACATGTGTGACTGATATAATAAAAAGGGTTAACGCCAGACTAAAGTTTTTTTTATAGATATAATAAGTTTCTTGATTTAGATATTACAAAAAAAACTTTGTAATTCCCTGATCTAATGTCACTTTGACTATGCCTGCTCTTCCTGGTACAATGGGGTTTAAGTTAATAAAACTCTTAAAAATATACTCCAGGTTACCCAAAAGAAGATTGTCCGATTAATTTAGAATGTCCCACCAATAACTTCATTGAATGGTAGTGACTTCCATAAATTTGGTATGTTAATATTGGATGACAGGGTCAAACACCTTGAGAAGAATCATGTACATAATATTTTCTATGATCAGTGTCCATTATATATGAAGGAACACTACATTAAGAGAACTGATGTACTTTTATATAGAACAAGAAAGAGTACGTTCAATTTCTATGTACCTAAGATTAAAAATGTCCTCTACAATTGTTTTCTCTCCCCGAGAACATTCAGTACATAAACACTCACTTAGGTTTAGGGTCTTTTAAAAATCCTATATAGTATAGTAAATATGTTACCTAGTATCTACGTACCCTCATTTTAGAGCTGTTGAATTTTACACTTTGACTCATTTTAAGCGTTATTTTGTAATATCTTAATATATTCATTTATCCTTTATTGCTTTCTTCATATATTAGAAATTATGGAACCATGAAGCATTTGTGTAGCCCAATGGAAATCTTTTCAGGTCATTTAGAGCACTTCCTGTCTTTTTTTGTCTTTTTTTATTCGTAGGTTTTAACAATAAAATTTGAAGTACTTTCTGTGTTTTTTAGTATAGAAGTACTTTTTTATCAATGTGATACAGTATACATTGTAAATGATAGATTTAAATTTTTAATGTTACATTTAATGTTTTATTGATTAAAACTCTTTATTTCTTGTATGTTTGTAAATTGTGTGACATGGGTGCTTTATTCATTTATTATGTTTTGTGTGAAACCGGGATACCAAAATGAGCATGCATAATCAAAGTGACATTGGATAAGCGACATGACCAACAGTGTTCTGAAACTGTTTTTTAATCATTTAGCTAGCTATAAAATGTCACATGATAAATACTGACCAAGTGTAGCACACATATATATAACAGAACTGGATGCCTGGATACTAATAAGTATAGCTTATGCTTAGATCCAAGGAGAATTGATTTTGTCTTACCAATATGCAATGAAAGCTTTTTGTCAACCAACCATTCACTTACATGTTCAACCTCACTGGATAAAACAGTTTCAGTTTGTGATTATAAGCTCAACCCCTGTCGGCTTTGTTTTTTTTTACATAAAACCCTGACTTTAACTTCAACGAAGGATCATCCCCGTTAAATTATTTTGAAATGGACGGCGAATTTGAACGGATGCACGGCGGATGGTGATTGGTCACAATAGCTCACCATGAACAGAAGTGCTCAGTATACAATGTATGTTTAAATATTAGCGATGGTTACAATGATGAGGCAATTCCAATAAGCTAAATAACGTTTGCGATGATTAAAGGAGCCATGATCTCTTTGAATTTACCGGTTAAGTAACATAAATATATTGATAGGCTTATGATAGAACCATGTTCTTTTCATTCTAAAATAATGTTGACATATGCCTTTCTTTCGTATTCAAGTTGTTTCTACAAGAAAAAAGAGTTGCCAGAAACCCTTTCTGATTATTTGCAATATCATTGAAAAACTACTGCGCTTTGTTTCCAATATGTACTTATCCAATTATAGAAACAAAGGTAGGAATAAAGGTCATTTCTTTCAGTAAGACATCTTTCTTGATAAAATGAGAGCTACTTGTAAATGTGAGCTTGGGACTTTATAGTATATTACATAACTAATAAAATGATGTATATTATAGCATTCATACAGACTAAGAATTTATTAAAAAGTATTAAACATAAATTGTGAATTAAATTGAAAAATAGAGCATACTGTCTTTCACAAACGCACGATAACTTAATTTAGGATTTCCATTGTCGTCCTGAGGTAGATAGATATATAAATGTTTGTTAACTTTATGCAATAACAGATGATTTGTAAATGTGATCCTTGGACTTAAACAATGACGCAACAGAAAAATCTAACTTATCATTACGTAAATATAATTGTATTATCAGCAGATGTTGGTAGAGAGAAATTTGGTGATTATATGTGTGAAATTTCACAGATCACAACTTTCAGAGAAAATATGTTTTTATAATTTCCACATAGATTATTGAAATCAACGTGTCAGAACTATAGTGTCGCTCAGCCTTACACAGCAGTATATTCTTGTACGAGTAGTAGTTAACATTTGTACCCAACACCCAGTTTTATCTGAATGATACAACCGTTTCTTAGATATGACTCTGGAAGGATGGGCAACGCCAATACTATATCCCCGCCTTAGGCAGTTGTCCTGTTTTATCACAAACTTATTAGACCTAAATGGAATTGTACATGGAAAACGTGTCGTATTCGTTTTGTTATATCTTACAATCCCTGCCTTGAATTAATGAAGTATGTGTAACCACGTGACCGATTAAAATTAAATTTAAGCTTACAGGTTCCAACAAATTCAATCTTACATTTGAAAATGTTTTACACTCGTGTTGCATTTCCACGATAATGAGTCCGACTTTTAGTCTGGCGTTCCTTCCCCTTATTAATACGTATATATTATAGGAAGTCGGGAACCAGACTACCCGACTTTAAGTTCGTTTATACAGGTATGGTATTTGTGTTATGCCAATGCAAAATTAATTATTTCCACTTACCTATCAGGCGTAGGCATAATATGTATATAATTTTTATTTGAGGAAAATAGCAGAGCTAGGAGTAATTATAATGGCAGTTTGTGTGAGTATCTTCAGTAGAACCTATTTTACTGTTGGTGAAAGCTACTTTATCCCCGAGATAAAAATTTCAAAACTTTAAGTAAAATATTCAGGTTTAAAGAATTCACAGCCTGTTACCTGAATAATTTTATTGCCTTCCCGTTTCCTTTCAATTTGTTGTATCCGTCCGCATAGTACACGACGAGCGTTTATCACTAGCGCGTTCCCCTTCCATGATGCTACCGCCTGAAAAAGACAATTGGTCCAAATTGACTTGTACATTTGTACTAAGTGTAGAAATCGCCTTTGTGACGTATTTCTCCGCAGGAGAAAGAAAGAGTACAAAATTTGTTCTAGAGTACTTGTAGACGGCTCATATAACAGTAGAAAAGATATAAGAAATTTTGTTAAATAGGCATATACAGGGCTGTTTGACATGATAAAGTAATG
This sequence comes from Saxidomus purpurata, assembly GCA_022818135.1. NCBI lineage: Eukaryota > Metazoa > Mollusca > Bivalvia > Venerida > Veneridae > Saxidomus > Saxidomus purpurata. Next base: position 36,298,120 of record JAFMSR010000002.1, read on the forward strand.
TTATATCTATGTTCAAGCTTCTTGTCAACTGCATTTTTAAATGGGGAGGGCGGAGGGCAAAACATGATAAACACAAAGAAAACTGAAAAAAATATACAGCAGCATGAGTAAATGTCTAGAAAAGCAAAAAACAAACAAAGGAAGTTTTAAAATAGTACATTCTTAATCATTGTTGAGGTGGTGTGGTGGCCGAGTGATTAACGCTCTGGACTGCCAATCCGGAGGTCCCCGGTTCGATTCTCGGCCGGGGCACTGGATATTTCAGAAACGCTTTTCAGTGTTTCCCACCTATCTGAGATGAACTGGTTAGAAACTCAGAGGTAGTCTCGCGTGTATCGGTGCTATACGCCTGGCACAAAGAAAAGAACCAAGGGGTCTGTTCGTAAAAGAGCTAGGGTCTGGTACCCGGATTCCCTTCTATCTGTTTTGTCTCTAAAATAAAGGACCACAATGGAAATAAGAGCTTGCTCTTTATTGTGTTATCCTTGGTACTTGGTATTGAAATAAATACATGCAATCAATTATTTTAATCTGTTCAACTTATTTTTTAAATGTCTAGGACAGTCTACTGGATGCTTCTTTTGTCTTCGTGTTATTTCTGCTTCAGGCTTGGTAATAGATCGCATGCCTCTGGATGACTTCTACCCTTGGGAACACAATAAGCAATAACTTTTGTCAAAAACCGTAGTGTTCAGTCGTTTTACAATACATGCAGTTCATAAAAGAAACGTTACAACTGTGTACATCTGCGCTAAAAATCCAGTCAAGATAACGGAGAGTGAGAAAAAAAACTTCCGAAAGGAAAGACTCCAGAAACTGTTACAACTCACATCTGCAACAAGACCCAAAGAAAAATAATACACTGAAAAATAAAGCCACCAAATGAGACCAGATAACGGACACTGTTTAATAAGGGAACGAAATCTTTAGTAATAGCGCATTTGTATTGATAGGCCTAAGTGACTCTTTATTTGATATCGACAACGGAAGCTTGTACCGGAACCAGACATCAAAGCACTTGGTTGTATATAGTGTATTTCCTGCAGGAAAAACACGGAAAGTGACTGGGTCATGACCAAAAAAAAATAGCAAATACTACATGTACCTTGCTAGGATTTCCAGCATTAATGATAAACTCTTCGTCTAGTTTAAAATCCATCTTGATATGTCTTTTGCCATATTTCATCTCGAGATGAATAACGTCACCAGTGACGTCAATTGTTTGTCTCGCCGTGTCGTCTGCGTATGATCTGCGTTCACAGTCTCCAACTCCTGTCTAAAGAAATGTCATTTGAGCACTTTTGGGATAGCTGAAAGTTTTCTTATTATCTGATTAATCATGTACACCAGCGCAATTTTAAGTGGTGGCCGTGAAATGTCTTTCTATGTTTATGATGAGTGTCAGTATTGTTACGTGTTATAGATTTATATACAGACCTTGCTAGTGGTCTCTTAGATACCGGTTTTGGGAAGTTTGAAGCTTGCGTTCAACTAATGGTCCAAGGTTTTCTAACTCAGTCTTTGCGTTGCAGAAGATGTCACCGTAAAATACGAAGTCGACTTCTGGTTTAAGGGTTCTGGAAAGGGTTCTTGAAAATTGAGCTTGATTGTAAACTAGGTTCTTAAAATTTACTACACATTCCATATAAAAACATAGAATTTCAAAATAATCTGGAGATGATAATTTCCGTGGTGTTCTCATATGGTTAAAATCAATGTAAACAATATAAAGATAAGTTTTTTTCGGATAATATTTCTTTCACAATTGTGGCAGCTTTAGAATAATAGTTTTTGTCTTGAGCACATGGTTCAGATCGAAATATCCGTCACCGAGAGTAACTGTTTTGACGGGAACGAGGCTCTGTCGAGGTGATGGATATTTCCATGTGAACCAAATATCTCATGATAGAAACTTTTTCTTGCATACCGTTTTGCACTTTAAAGTAGATTTCTTAATGTAAACTTATCAAAATGATGCATTTTCAGACGTTGTGTTTGAAAAGTGACGTCAAAATGTTTATACCGTAAGGTCACAAGTAATTCACAAGAGGTATCTGGCAAGGAGAAGTGCCAGACCGATTTTTCTTGCATATCGTTTCGTTATTTCCGGTGTTTTAACCCATGCAAAAACATCGGGCTGACACCCCTCCTGTGCCAGACGACTCTCGTAATTTTTTGACGTAATGTTATAAACGTTGTTACGTCACTTTTCCAAATACAACATTTCAATACAATTTGTTTTTATTTGATTATGCATAACGAGGCTCTCGCGAAACAGGTTCCCGAAGAGACGGATATTTCCATTTGAACCAAATAAATCATGCTAGTAACTTTTTCTTGCATACTGTTTTGCACTGTAAAATATATATTCAAATGCAAATTTATCGAAATGATACACTTGAATACAAAAACAAACGTTATTCAGATGCTGTGTTTGGGAAAGTGACGTCATAATGTTTACAACGGTTATGTCACAAGTAATTCTTGAGAGTCATATTACATTGGGGTGTAAGATTATTAGTTTCTTCCATGAGCACACGGTTCAGATCGAAATATCCAAGACGATACATTATTATCTATGTGAGATGATGTGTAAACAGAAATATGTTCTAAAAACCTAACAAGGGCTTAATAGCTTAGGATGTAGACCAGACTCTTTTTGGCATAAGCAAACAAAACGAATAGTACAAATTTATATGAAAACAATATTCAGTTATGAAATCAATCATAGAAACCTTTTGCAAAAGAGTAAGTACAGAAAACTCCGTTTAAAACGAAATCCTTGGGACCTTTTAATAAGTTCCTTATATCCAAAGTTTGTTATATCCGTATAACATTTTCATGAAGAATAAACAAAGCAAATCTATCGGGCAGAGAAAATGTGTTCTTCATATCAGGATCTTCGCTATATCCGGAGTCGTTATAAAGGGAGTTAACTGTATTACATCAGATTGATATCCGCTACATCAAACATAGTTCATTTAAAAAGATGGGGGGAAATAGCAAACAAATTGCTCACCCAACTCTGTCAAGTATTCGTGAACATTTTCACTTCCTTCGAGTACCCAAGTACCACCAAGTTGTTTTGCCACTTCCTGTGCCATTCGTTCCTGTCGAGATTCTATCTCCCTAAATCTAAAAGTTACCGCTCAGACGAGAATGATAAATGTATGGATATAAACAAGGTAAAGTTAATACTTATGATAAACCACACGTACCCAAGTACTAGAATTTAACCGACCAGATAAGCTGTAACAGTTTTATGTCATTGGACAATAATAAATTCGGCTGCACGTATTCAATTAACATCGCGGCGATGACTATAACTATGTTCAAGACAATATGTCAGTTTCGGTGAAAACTTTCGTAAAATAAATTTCAGCAACAATTACATGTAATTGTAAATGCATATCAACCTGAAGAAGTTCGTAATGACAAACCAATGAGAACATTACAGGCGAATAGCATATCAGATAACAGCATGATTTACGTTAATTCCTTCGAAATTTTTCGTATCGAATTTCCTTTCTTCATATACAGAATTCGATCAGCTGATCCAAAATCCAAAATGCATTCCCTAATAGTAAATTGAGGTTGAGAAAAGGCAACATGTTTCTTTTCAATAGCTCGAAAAATGTAGTAAGATATGTGTCGATATAGTACAAATGTAGACGATTTAACCTGTGTTCAACAAAATTTCGAGTTCCACCGAAAGGTTACTGGTTTGCACAGAAAGCGCTGTCTATTATAAAGGTACCGGTACTTGTGTGACAGTTGAAAAGTACCACTCCGTCATGGCTCCTATTTAAATCGCTATCTGCAAATAAAAACACGACAGAAGCGCTGATCTTCAATACATTTACCTGCTGCACGCTAGTGCTTCGTGCTCTCACCTCTTGTGTTTTGACGTTCGTATGTTTCAAGCCCGTGCAGACATCCAGTCGCATCTTCCTGAATTTTTGGATCGATTTATTTATTCAATCGGATCCAAAGTAAACAGAGTATAGCTTCCTTACGGCCGAACTCTTTACATACAAACAAGTAGTTCCATATATTCCGTTGTTACGAATTATACTGTCCTCTGTTTTAAAAATTATATAGTAGCAGATCTAAATAATATCAAAACATTTCAGAATAGCATAATATTATATTGTTGTTTTTCTTATAATTTGTAACTTAAATCAACGAGGTATCTGTTCTGTATAGAACTATTTTCAAACGCGGTTTTTATCGTCAGACCGGTGTGACATAAGAAATGTAAGACCCGTGAAATACGTATCGCTACACCGGATACACTTAATTTAGTGTTTCCGCGAGAGCGCGTTTTCTGTGGCTTTGACGCACTCATTTTGTCAATGACGCAGCAGAAATAGCAAAGAGCGTCTTCTTTGACTATGATCAAATTACTACAAAAACAACATTTCAAAACCTCTCAAAACGCTTCGAAATGCAGGATAAATTGTTGATAAAATACGCTTCCGGTATGGGATATGTCTATTTTTGACCCTATTCCGTCGTCGTTGTTGTCTAATTTCGGACCAACCCGCATTTTGTGCGTTTTTGTGTGTGTTGATTCTTATGATACCGTCATCATAGGTCGTAGACGCACAACAAGAGATGGTCGACGAATCTTAATAGGGGAGACACAAACGTCTTTCTGAGTGATTTTAATGATCATTTTGTAGTCATTTCGATCAGACTGTCACTATTAAAGGGGTTTAAGTGTGCCAAATAATATCCAAATTTAATGTCTATGGTTGATTGCACTTATGAAAAATTCGCTTTATGGACAAATTTCACTTGAGATGCAGTGACAAAATGGAAAGCATCCATAGAGAAACTCCTGTTGTCTTGCCAACCCTTTGATTACCCACCATTTTGTGATGTATCACATGCAGTTTTACAGAAGTAAACTGAATAAAACTTCTTTAACACATAGTCAGGCCTTTTATTTTTTTAAAGAATTTCTAAATGACCCCCAAATTCTGATATAGGGAATTGGCACCCAGGGTCTTCCTCCTCCATAAAAGCCGGAAGTTGCATTATGACCTTAGCTGTTGGGTGCGACGTTAAATCCGAATTAATTCGCACAATTCAATCAACCTTATGGGCATATCCCATAACTTTTGAATGACATTTAAAGTTGTTCAAACCATACATTCTCAGTTCAGTTTTGTCAAAATCCATTTCTCAGTTACGATTCACAGTTTAATACTTCATAGGGTAGTTGATCATAGTCACTGAATGACATAATGTAATCACATGGGTTCCTATCTCAAAAGTAATGTTTACACAAATGGTGAAAGGTCAAAATTTGTGGACAGTTGTGTCTCCAGTTTATAACTTTACTCGTGCAAGGGTTGTCCTGATATTCACACATGTATGTGTACAATCTATGTTGTCCTGATATTTACACATGTATGTGTGCAGACTGTGTTGTTCAGAGACAATCGATCCTCCAGCACTTTCAGTTTGATTCATTTTGCTAACACTAAGGAAAATTAAAATTCAAAGATGACCGACAAAACAGCTCGCAGAAAACAGTTGAGTCAAGAGAGTACATACTCTTTGTCGTCCTTGGGGCCGTTAAGTTCTGGCGTAACTGCTAAGTTTGGCGAAATAGGAAGCGTTTTTATCAACAGTTGGCGTAACGTAACTTTTTAGACGTAAACATTGGCGTAAGTTTTGCACCATGTCAAGAGCAGGCGCAAGTAGATACGCAAGTCAAAATAAAAATGGTGACCATCGTCGATTGATAAAGAAACTCTGCCTCTAGAACAACTTACTTTACAGTAGTGATTCGTTTATGATGGTGTAAAATGTATGACCTTAAAACATTAATTTTCACGAGTTACACTGAATACCGGAATCGACTTTTTTACCGGAAATTTGCGAACATGTGAGAATTATAGTAACACCTTGGTATGACTACACTATCTCTTTTCCATATACTTACTGTAGAACATTTAAGCACGGTCCGCATATCAAAACATTCGTTGAGTAATTATACCCCAATACATCGGTAGAACCACCTTAATCACACCCCAAAATGCCTTTTTTTATAAACATAATGTGTTACTTTTTAGCTGAAAATTTTGCCAGTAGAACATCACCCCCTGGTCTGTTGGATGTTTGTTTACATTCTATCAAACAAATCAATATATTCAAATAGCCATAGGCCACCGAAGTATTAACCAGAAATTTCATAAACTATTTTGTTTTTGTTATGATCAACCATTGTACTTTCGATTTTTATTCTAGAAAACTTTAGTGCTACAAATCGTTTTGGACCAATCAGATGCCACAGATGTCTAATAGGTCGGCAAGTTCCCGCCATAAATTGGCTGATTCCAAGTCCCACCGATTAAGTGAAGTCGTATCTAAAAATGAAAACGATTGCTTTTGTATGTACTTAAAACTGTTTTAAATTATAAAATGATCATTTCCGGACCAGGAAAAAGCTTTGGTTTAGACAGCATACCAACACGATGGAAATTATGCATCCATATTTATCACCAGATCGAGACCATTTCGTGTGCGGCTGCTGTGCTTCAAACTAACTTGTCAGATTACTACATGATCCGTTGTCATCGGCTTATTGTTTTGTTTGCTAAGTCCAAAATGTCATAAGACAAAGAACAACGTGTTGATGCATCCTATCTTCTTCCCGTAATGCCTTATTAATTTACCCCACCCCCTTCCCAAATTTTTGAAGAAAATTTGGCTTATTTATCACACAAAAAATGAATTGAATAGCGGAATGAAATTAAAGGTAACACCAAAATGTCCTCTACAGAAACATACCGTTATAACAAGCGTAATCGGTGATAACCATGAATTTATATCTATGTGGACATTCACGGTGCTCAAACTTAAAATAAGTCAACAATGACTATGTATAAGAATTTCTAATATTTACACCATGAGATTTAATGAACCGAATACTTCTATTATGCATCATTTTTAATTTGAAATAAGAAATAATAACGCAAGACATGCAATTTTAATGCAAATAGACGATAAATGGCGTGAGACTTCGATCTGAGGCCAACATAAGCGTATTTTGGACAAATGTTTAGTATGGTAGTCGTATTTCTGAGACTAAACTGGCAAAACGTCAAGAAATGGTGCATATTCAACGAAATATGCGTATACAATTTAATGAAAAACAACAAGACAGCTACAATCAAAGGACTGAAAGTTCTGGAGGATCGATTGTCTCTGAACAACACAGTCTGCACACATACATGAACAACACAGTCTGCACACATACATGTGTAAATATCAGGACAACATAAACTGTACACATACATGTGTGAATATCAGGACAACCCTAGCACGAGTAAAGTTATAAACTGGAGACACAACTGTCCACAAATTTTGACCTTTCACCATTTGTGTAAACTTTACTTTTGAGATAGGAACCCATGTGCTTACATTATGTCATTCAGTGACTATGTTCAACTACCCTATGAAGTATTAAGCTGTATATCGTAACTGAGAAATGGATTTTGACTAAACTGAACTGAAAATTTATGGTTTGAACAACTTTTAATGTCATTGCCCATAAGGTTGATTGTATTGTGCCAATTAATTCGATTTTAACGTCGCACCCAACAGCTAAGGCCATATTGCAACTTCCGGCTTCCATGGAGGAGGAAAGCCCTGTATCAGAATTTGGGGGTCATTTAGAAATTCCGAGGGTCATACCCTTTATTGTAAAAAAATAAAAGGCATGACTATATGTTAAAGAAGTTTTATTCAGTTTACTTCTGTAAAACTGCATGTGATACATCACAAAATGGTGGGTAATCAAAGGGTTGGCAAGACAACAGATGCTTTGGATGCTTTCCATTTTGTCACTGCATCTCAAAAGTCAAATTTGTCCACAAAGCGAATTTTTCATAAGTGCATTCAACCATAGACATTAAACTTGGATATTATTTGGCACACTTAAACCCCTTTCAAAAGTGACAAGTCTGATCGAAATGATTACAAAATTAACATTAAAATCACTCAGAAAGACGTTTTTGTTTCCCCTATTAAGGTTCGTCGACCATCTCTTGTTGTGCGTCTATGATCTATGATGACGGTATCATAAGAATCAACACACACAAAAACGCAATGGAACAAAATGCTGGGCGATCCGAAATCAGACGACAACGACAACGGAATAGGTTCAAAATTAGACATATCCCATACCGGAAGCGTATTTTATCAACAATTTATCTTGCATTTCGAAGCGTTTTGAGAGGTTTTGAAATGTTGTTTTTGTAGCAATTTGATCATATACATTTAAATTGCGTCATAGAAGACACTCTTTGCTATTTCTGTTGCGTCATTGACAAAATGAGTGCGTCAAAACCGCAGAAAACGCGCTCTCGCGGAAACACTGAATTTAGTGTATCCGGTGTAGCGATACGTATTTCACGGGTCTTACATTTCTCATGTCACACCGGTCTGACGATAAAAACCGCGTAGGAAAATAGTTCAATACAGAACAGATACCTTGATTTAAGTTACAAATTATAAGAAAAACAACAATATAATATTATGCTTTTTTTAATTATTTTGATATTATTTAGATCTTTTACTTTATAATTTTTAAAACAGAGGACAGTATAATTCGTAACAACGGAATATATGGAACTACTTGTTTGTATGTAAAGAGTTCGGCCGTAAGGAAGCTATACTCTGTTAACATTGGATCCGATTGAATAAATCAATCGATCCAAAAAGTGAACAAATTTCCTCAAAAAATGGGTTTAATATAGGAATAACTGTTTTGTAATTTTGATATTTGTAGTATTTTTGGTATAGGATAGTAATAAGCGACACATATGTGTGCTATACGAATCTATTTGAACG